>BLYF01000031.1:212750-233935 GCA_014905255.1 Herpotrichia juniperi | reverse complement strand
CTACTACTACTACTACTACTACTACTACTACTACTACTACTACTACTACTACTACTACTACTACTACTGCTACTACTACTACACCGCGACATCATGGCCACAAACACTATGCCCGAGTTCCTCACGATTAACGACAGCGACCTTAATCGTAACAAGAGCCCCCGCAACGCTAACACTATGCTACTAATTAAGCAATCTGCGCGACAGAAGCAAAACACTAAAAACACCTATATTAAGCTAAAGGTCTATAGTAGCTAGGCTTAAGCCCTTAGCTTATAGATCCTAACTAGCAATACTGCAGCGTATAAGTTAAGCTTCTTATTCTTAAATGCAGAATGCACCTTAACAAACCTACTATTAACAACAGCAACTCTACATTCTCAAACAAGTAGCTTACACTACTGTACAGGCTAAAGTAGAGATTTTAGGCTTACAAGAAACTGTCTAGGTACTAGAAGGACTGCCTTACCGCGTGCAAGGCATGGGGGAACTAGTATTAGGAGGAAAAGCTGCTGCTCTACGTTAACATCCTCTAGTAGGCATTAAGATAACTAGTAGACAAAGGGTAGCAGGAAGAAAATGGCGATTTAATAGATAAATGATAAAAAGCAAACTAAAGATAGAAGGCAGATTAAGGGACTTACGAACGCGCAACGGAAAGCAAAGCAAAGGAGCAAATCAAGTCTTTTTTTCCCACGATGTATGAATATTGTTGTAAAGAGTCATTTGAATTAGACTGCATCTTTCACATGTAAGGAAACGACGACATATCACCGCATAGATCTACCAGAGGTTATCCAAAATTATACCAATATATACAAATAGTACGAGAAGCGCATGTGTCAAGACTATAACCCCAGCGTCAGTATACAACCTCAAGGCGACCTCCTTGAACCATTCTCAAACATCTCTCCAACTTCCTGGCGGTGGTGCCCTCACCTCCTGAATCCCAGTAGACGTAACCCGATTCTTACACCCCTGTACTAGCCTCATCATCTCATGGATACCATCCTGCAGCATCTTGAGATTGTGCTCTGCCATCGAGGCAAGAGTTTCAATCTTGGGCTTCGATATCGCCGTCGAACTATCACTCCTTCGACCTCCCTGGTTGTGAGGAGAGTGTTGTGAACCCGACGAATGACTTGGTAAATGCTTCCAAACATCTTGCGAGCCAGGGGGATCGGGGCCTTGGCCGAATATCTCCCATTCGTAGCCTTCTGGAAGTTTTCCGGTTTTCAGATCCTTGTCGAGATTTGTCTTCTTGTGCCATGGTCGCTTGAGTAGGCTTTTGCGTAAAGTGTCGTGCTTTCCAGTGGTTTGCTTGCCCATGTTGTCCCTTATGTGCTTGATATTTTGTACTAGGTTCCATTCTTTCGTGAAGCAGGTACCGAGGGCCTTGTTCCCGTAATCGAGGGCGATTTTTAGATCGACGACTTCTTCCCGCAGGGTATCGATGGTGTTGAGATTGTACTTGGTAATGAGTGGCTGGTCATCTAGTTTTTGATACAATTGGGATAATGCTTCTTCCAGCTGCCCATTCCGCTTACGGAGGACCTCAAGTTCTTTTTGCATTTTTTGGATTTGAACTACATGGGTGAGATGTATATGGGACTCGAATGAGGCTCGGGTCGTTTGTCGACCTTGGGGAGGTGGTGATGGAGTAAGTGATGGAGTAAGTGATGGCGTAGGTGGAGAATAGATCGGAGAATCTATCCTGGATTCGAGGGGGATACGATAATTTACACCGTTGGTAAGTCTCTTCACTTTCTTGTTTTCTGGTGTTGTTCCATTTGTAAGCTTCTCTCTTTTCTCGATGCCAACCCCATGAAAGGAATAGGCAGAAGAGCGATCATCTCCTTGACAATCATCGTCTTCGTCAACTATTTCGCGGTCGTAAAATGCAGCCGCTTGAATAGGGTATGAGAAGTTCGGCACCAATCCAATATCCCGTGGGCTAGGGACGTTATTTGTATTAATAGTCCCATCTGTATTGCGTAGGTTGGTGCCGGAAAGCCGTGCCTGCACCGTATCCAGAATTTCAGGCGAAAGGGAAGGAGACGTGAGGACACCGCGGAGGGCATATTGCCAGTTCAGACCTGTGTATGATAGAGGAGCGATATGGGTGACATTCGCGACCATGTACGGGGCGTAGTGTTCATCATATAAGGCAATAATTTCTCGACTATTGGTGTTGAGACTTGGTGTTGCATGGTCGCAGGTGGGAGTTATAGAAGATGGCGCAAGATTGAAGGTATCGGCTGAAGCAGTAAAAGACCTGCACCGATGATGGTTGTTCACAAGAAGAGTTGTACTTGGTGAGTCTCTGAGATGGTGGGGTGAGATGTGACGTTCAATTGGTCTGGCGATGCTTGAGCCTCGGGGCGGTGGGTATGAGGATGTGGAGATATGGGCGTGTGGTAGGGTGTTGGTAGGTTTGAGGTTTGAGTTGTTTTTCTTATTCCCTGGCTTGTATTTGGTCTCTTCGTGTTTATCTTTCTTGGTGTTCTTCATTTCAACCACTGTGTCAGACTCGTCCCCAAGCTCAAAGACTGCCCCAGCCTCGACAACATATCTGGCATCCTGATCGTACAAGAAAGAATCAACTGAATATACACTCGCGGGTAGTTGTTTCCTATAAACATCCCAGGAGTCCTCGTTCTCGTGTGACTCATGCCTATTTAGCTCCACTGGTTCCTTACAATCTGTTCGACATAGTAAAGAGTTAGTAGGAGAGAATAGCTGCCTGATATTCTGGATACTTTTCTTGGTATGGAGCTTCGCCAAATTGACCACAGAGTTTGTTCGGCCTATTTTCTGCTTCAGTGGTAATGCTGACTCTTTCTGCTCATCCGCTACGCCTGACAGAGCCTTTGCTTGAATTTGATTCGGTCTCAGTGGTAACACTGGCACTGCTGGCTCCTTCCGTTCAAATCGGTTTCTTCTTTCCGGACTCTCACACCCTACACCACCCCTCCCTTTCTGCGATTCAATCCTATCTTCTCCCAAGTGCTCCCCTACAGTACTCTGCTTTCCTTTACTAAGCCCCGCCATGATCAGACTTGATGATCTGCGTGACAAGATATACGTTTCGAAACTTGGACGTCGTCTTCGGTGAGGATGGGTGTCGAATTTGAGTTGATGTTTTAGTCTTTCAGATATGGCCGGCATGTGCTTGAGCGGTACACTGTTGTTGTGCTGTTTGAAGAAGTGATTTTAAGTGTAGGAAGATAGTATTGTTGCCAAGTACAGTGGATGTGCGACTATGTGTGGATCACGGTGTCGCTGTGGTGTAGAGGTCAGACGTGAATTCAGGAGATGAAGGATGACTGTAAGGCATGATACTTGCTAGGCAATGTACGCTGTGAACTAAGGCTTGATAAGTCCAGGTATTGAAAGTGTGCTTCACTGACCATTCGCGTTTGTTCGTGAGCTGGCATTTTTCCTGTGATGTAAGCGAAGTGATGGTAAGTACCACCGTGAGTGCAAACGTCAAACGCGAAACCTTAGGTGGGGAGGTATTTGATGACCCAGAACTAAGACTACGAGATTGAAGTGAAGGGGTTTGTTGTAACGGAACCCATGCAATATCTGTCTGTTGTGAGTGTATAAGATTAGGCGTAACTCTAAAGTAACATTTTCTCTTCGGTCTAGGTGTACTCCAACCTTTTGCGGTACTACTGAATCGTGTGTTTGTACATGTTGCCAACATATCAAACAATAGCCTGCAGTGTTGCCGTCGTTAAGGAGCCACCGGAACGAGGTCAAAGGTCTTCGGGGCGGTCTAACATCTAGCAAAATTAAGTAAACATTTAATCAAGTCAAAGTAATCACAACATCTACAGGGGACTTTGCACTGGCAGTGTCAAGCATATCGAGATGTTGTCAATGATTTAATTGAACGCTCTGCAAACCTCTACAAGTGCTGGTATATCGATAATCCTTATGAAAACTTAACCCATACTCCGGTAAATGCTATGACCTAATCTACTCCTGAAGACCCCAACACCATATGCGCCAACCATAATGCAGATTATGCCAGGAACTCAACGGCTTCATCAGTCGACCTCCACACCTAGAGCTCTGAGCTTGCCCAAATTGATGTCCCTATCCGCCACCTGCTTGTCGACCTTGGCCTGATATCTCTCCTTCATGAGCACGTTCTTCTGTGTATCACGTTGACTAATGAAGCCCGCAATATTCTGATCTAGTTCTCGGATCTCGGCTTGAATCTCTTCAATTTGCTGCTGTTTCGCAGCAGCCTCCTCATCAACCTCATCATCATCATCTGACTCATCATCATCGTCTGCATCAGGTGAGTCGGTGTCTGCGGCTGGCGTGGAGGCTGCTGTTTCGGTACCAATATTAGAGGTTTCGCCAAGTGCGTGCATGGCGACATCGTGTGAGGTCGCTGGTGTTTCTGGTGCCTCCATTCCGCCGTCGCCAAACAAGTCGTCCATATCAGGCTCCACGGCGTCAGGTTCGACAGCAGCTTCGCCATCGACTTCCCCTTCTCCGTCTGCTTCGTCGTCCTCCATGAAGCCTGCTGCCAGCATCTCCTCGAGAACGCTATCATCCACTGCTTCAGCAGCCGGCGTCTCTCCTTCGATTTCTCCATATTGAGGAGCGTCGTACATCTCCTCAACCTCGCCTTCCGCATCCTCTTCAGATGATGACTCGCTATCAGAGTGGAACGCATCAATGATCTCGAACTCGGTCCGACCGCCTTTGTCCTTGGCTATGCGGTCGGCTGCGAGCTGGGCCTCTGTTTCCTCCTCGACTTGTTCGATGCGGTGATAGGAGATACGGGGTCGGAAGCGACGCTTGCGGGCCCAGTGCATTGGAGGGGTGAGGCCGTGAGGGTACTGATGAGCCGAGTTGTTAACTTCGCGTGGAAGAGGGAACTTCTTTGCTTCGTCCTCATTTGCGACCCTCCCTAGGACGAGTAGCATCTGGCACACGTCTGCTGTCTTGACCCAGTCTTTCTTGTTCCAGCTCTTCATAGACTCGACGACGCAGGGTAGTTCGACCATGGTGGCTGCGTAATATCGGCCTTGGATGGTGATCATAGCTCGGCGTCCTTCTCTGTCAAAGAATCGGAAATTGACTCCTGGGCCGCCCTGCATGCTAGGCTTTCCGATGGTTTTCTCCTCAATAGACTTTCTAAGTAGATCACAATCGTCTCCCGGTTGCATGCGTAGTATGAACTGCGATTCGATGGCTGGGTCTATTTCCGCCTCCTCGGCTTCACTGTCGTATCCAACACCAGGGGGACGCGCGGGTGGCTTCCCAGCGCCCTTGACTTTAAGCAGAGGGATGACTTTGTGTGACGATGCGCCCTTAGGCTTGAAAGAAAGCTTCATCGACTGCTGCCGCACGGGTTGTGGCCGGGGGGCGCGCTGCACAAGTTCCACACCCGCATCATCATCCATGTCCTCATCTTTAACAAAAGCTAGGCTCTTCGCGGTTGGTTTCGGCTTCCGCTTCGCTGCGGGCGAGTCTTCGTCACCATTGTCGTCGCGCAGTCGCTTTTTGCTGGGCTTCAGGCTCAGGGTTGGTGCTTTGGGTGTGCTGTTCTCGTCGCCCTTCGGCTTCTTATTGTACTTCCGCTTCTGCTTGGGTTGTTCTGTGGATGCAGGGGGCCCGTCTGCAGATTCAGCGGTGGGTGCTGACGAGTTCTTGATCTTGAAGCTCAGTTTCGGGCCTGATGTACTCGTGGTACTTGTGGGAGTAGGTGCTTCGTTCGCAGGCGCATCTGCAGGTGCGGTCGGCCGGGAGAGCTTGAGCTTAAGCATCGTGGCGGTCGTGGGGAAGTCGTGTGGGTGGAGGGGTTCGTGGTGTATGGGAGATTCGGAGTATGCGTCGACGGGCGCCGCATCGAGGCAGGGCGTCGTTGTCGAAGTGAAGTTGCGGATTAACATGAGCGATTCAATGGGGTCACCACGGCGGCAACTTCCGCCTTGGCATATATTCGTGGAATGGGCAACTCAAAGCGCGCGACAATCACTCACCTCCGAGGTCTTCAGGCTACTCGACAAACATTGCATGATGCGATTCTACCTCCCCAGATAGCTCCACCTTGCAAACTGGGACCTCTGCCCGCAACCACAGCTACACAACCGCTAGCATGTCCACCAACGCCCTCTTCAACACACTTTTGCGACCCGCCATCCTCCATATACTGCGCGCCGCGGGCTTCCACAGCGCTAAATCGTCTGTCGTCGATACACTCGTGGACCTCACAGCGCGCTACCTTCTCCTCCTTGCGTCGCGTACCGCCCAGAATGCCTACATTGGCCACAACGACCCTACACCCAACATCACCGATGTGCGCCTGGCCCTGCAGCAATGCGGCCTCTTGGTTCCAAGTCTAACAGCTAGTGAAGAGATATGGAAAGAGATGCTACGAAAACCGCTGGAGGAGTACGATGACGATACTGGGGCGCGTGCGAAAGAAGCAAAGAGGAGGGATGTGGAAGACACAGAGGATGTGACGGCCTTCATCGACTGGATTAAGGGTGACTACAACAAGGAGATTGGAAGGATCGCGGGAACCTTGAAACCGTCACCGACAGCGACGGAAGCGCTGGACCAGGTTGAGATGGAGGACTACTTGAATAGTAGGTATAATCCTGCTCGAGATTGAGACAGGGAATGCTAACAGAGATGTCTAGCCCTCATGAAGAAGCACAGCAAGACTGGCGTCGAGTCACGATTTCAGGGAACAGTCCTAGGACATCCGGCCGATCCTAAACCAATCAAGATCGAAGGCGGGTCGGTGGATTCGATACAGGATTGGTGTCAAAAGACTCGAGAGCGTTCTGCAAAGCAGGCAGCATCAGAAGTTCAAGAGCAGACTAACCACGTTGGCAACTCTAGAGAATCGTCAGAAGAGGTGGCCATGATGGACGCGCAGTGATCTTACAGCTCGACATCTTCTTTACGGGCATAGCGACGGCGTTGACATGGGATTTTGGCGTTCTGGTGTTGGGGCTTCAAGTCAAGGATTGACAGAGGCATGGCGGCCGTGCTCTCATTGTGAGGATTTTTCGATTCATCGAGTCAATGAGCGATGGCTCTAATACAAAACATAGCAATGAAAGGTTATACGAATTTCGCAGATAAGTTCACAGCATCTCAAGGGTGGTCATATCCAATCCCGAACACATCACTCTAAGTCACACAATCGGGCATTGTGATGCTTATAATGCAAGCGACCTCTCTTGAAGGGTAGTGTGCTACAGCCCTTTTTCCTTCTAGGATGGACCCATATCGTACATGGTCAAAAAGACTATATCGTTTCCCAACTATCACCCTTTCATATCCTAAGCCTTACCAAAGGCCTAGACTAAGTTCCCTAGCCCACCTCCTCCCGAAGTTCCCATGTCAGCCCCTTGAGCCCGCTTCGCTTTCATTTCCTCTCTAGCTCCAGCTTGCTCGGCCTTCTTCCTGTAAGCTTGTTAATATCCTGTACTCTCCCTCATAACTCCCATCAACTCACCTGTCAAGATCACTTGCAAGATCCACCTGTTCACCTCCCACATTCCCATCCCCACCCCTCCCCGCCACGGCATCAGCCACCTTGCCCTCCCCTGGCGCGGCCATCTGCTCGCTATCCAACTCATTATGCCTTCCTACATCCTCCTCCGTCTTTCCCTTCGCTTCTTCGCCTGCGGGCGCACCGTGGATACCTCTTCCTAAGGATGATGCAGTGGCTTGGGTTTCTGAAGCCTGTTTTTCGGGGACTCGTTGGTCGACAGGTGAAGAGGAGTCAGCGGTATTGGAGGCACTTTGCTGGGACTCAGAGGGATTTTTGGAGGCGGGGTTGCCAGGGGTAGTGTAGGCTTGTGAGAGGGTGGGTTGGGAAGCTCCGCTGGGGTCGAGGGCGGACATTTTGAGGTTTGTGGTTGGAATTGAGGATTGATATAGATTCAGGGGTTGGTAAAGGGAGTTTGAAGGTAAATGAGAATTGTTCAAACGTTGGAAAGAATGTATGGAGCATGGCAATCTGCAATGGTGATGACGTAGGCGGGGTGTAGCCGTCATAAGAACGCGTTATTAGACTGCCCCCACAACACCACATTTCTTCTTCCATGTGCGACAACAGTACGTCAAATGTTCTGAAATTCCATAGAGGTCGATAAGGCTCCAGTGGCGATGACCGCGTAGGCAACACGGGGTTTTAATCCTCAGTCGGACTTCCACTTACAGAATTTGCGACATTATCTGTCATGTTTAACAAGATGCTAGGAAACCATCGAATCTCTACATTAGTGAAGTCAAAGAAGACTTGATTCTGCCTAGGACTTACATTCATGATAATGGTGAAAGTGGAGGAGGTGTACATGAATTGGGGAACGTCGAATGTGGTGTTGCAATTGTGGAGGGCTGGTAGAGATGAGGGTGTGATCAGTGCGAGCTTCTCTTAGAGGAGAGGTAAGGATTGCTATATGTTATTGCCAACTTATAGATAACAGCGATTGCATTTTCTTGTTTCGCCCATTTTGGTACATCAAAGGTTCATTCGCAAAATTGGCTGTTGTGATGTATTATTCGAGCATACTAGGGACTTCATAAATTATAGCGATATACAGTTCAAGTAACAATAAATTGTTGAGAGATGAGGACTAGATCGGGAAGATCACCATCGATAAGCAATGATGCCCCGAGAAATAAAAGAAACAACCATAAACAGATGTACGAACTGAAGCCGACCAACATAAATACTATAACGTGTATCATAGAACGTGATACCCAAAGACTAAACCCAACGCCATCAAGCAAATACGTCAAAGATGAGAAAATGAATACCTCACGTCTCCAGCACTTGGAGTTGTCATTGCCTCCGCAACAACGATCGTGGTAGAATTTCGAGATGAGAACTAAACGCTATCCCAGGAGAAAAATATGGTAAGCACTTGTGCATGACAGGTGATGATGCCAAGGTAGGGCACATGTTGTGTCATGTGCCTACTGAGGCATGTACGAAGCGTCGAATTGAAAGTTGTTGGGGTCGTTGAAGGCAGCAAACTGCGCTGAAGATGGGTCGAAGATAGGATCAGTCCCGTTCATGAACATGCTTAAGTCGTCGAATTGATTTGGATCGACCAAGTTGGGTACTTCATGGTCTGCTTGAGAAGGGTACGAGTTATCCATGTATTCATATGACGCCTCGTAGTTCGCATCTGCATCGTCTGAAGCGCTCTCTGAAGGCGACGATGAAGGTTTAGGGTCGGCAACTTCGACTTCTCTGATCCAGAATTGCTTCAGGACATCCATAGGCGGGTCGTCACCACCACCAATACCACCACGCTTCTCATCGCGCTTGCCCTTCGGCCCACGCTTGCGTGGGTGGAAGTGAGCACGTCGTAGATGGGCAGCAGCATTGTAGTACGCACCATATGCCTTCTGGTTGCGACAGTGTTTGCAGTTGGCTAGGAACTTCTTGTTCGGCGAGGCGTCGATGCAGACAAAGCCTTTTCTACTCGGTGCATGTGCACGTGCGATGTGGCGGTCGAGCTCGTGTGTGCCGCGAAATCCGTTAGGACGCTCGTTGCATTGATGGCACATAATCTTTGGGTGCTGAGGACGAATGTAGGGAGTTTTAGTGAGGAGACCGACATCCTTGGACGAACCGTCCTCTGACCGTATCCGCACCATCGTAGCATTGGATGATGCAGACCGTGTCGCGTCATTGTTTTCGATTGCCTTTGGGGCAATCTTGCGAGAGGCTGCAACAGCATTGATCTCTCGGTCTCGTCGCGATTGTCGAGAGCTGATCGAGGACGCCGAAACGTGACTCGCGTCGCTTTCGCTTGATGATGAAGCCGACCTCCGCATATCCTCCACCAGGTACGACTTGTGTTCGGAAGATTCAAGTGCTGACGCACTTGAAGTGACATGTGCAGGGGAAAAGAAAGCTTCACTGGGAGGCCCAGTGAAATCAAAGAAATGAGAAGTATCAGCACAGGCGCTGATACTTTTCGACTCAACATAAGAAAAAGAACCATCCTCAGAGAGGAGTGGCGGACAGACACTTGACGAATCAGATGGAACACGCAACATTGATGAATATTGATCAAGAAATTGGGGATTGAAGCTGCCCTGACGACTCATGTCGTTACTCGATTGAGTAACAGGAGTCGCCAGCGCAGTTGAGGGTGTGCTTGGGGAGATGGAGCCGTCCATTGACGAATTCCACTGCAGATTTGGTGTCAGTTGGGCTTGTAGCTGACGCATTTCAGGGTAATGTGAAAGGGGGAAGGAAGGTGAGCTGGAGGGCTCGATGCATTTGCTGACGAACTCGTCAGGAGTGTACTCGACCACGCTGTTGTTTGTGAACGTTGATGTCTCGTCGATGGGTTGGAGCGTCGATTGTTTCCGAATCGTGGCAGACTCTGGGTAGAATGTGTAGTCGTTGGTCGATTGGTCGTAGTTGGGTTGCCACATTGGCACAGTTGTGTTGGATCGCTGAAGATTGATGGTGCCGTTGTATGTGGCGGATATCGAGCGTCCGATGGGTACTGCAGCGGGAGCAGACTGAGTGCGATCCATAGAACCGAGATCAAAGGCCTAGAGGTGGTTAGAAAGGGAGAGCGATGACCAAAGGCGTGTTCCATACTGGAGTCTGTGCTAAGCTGGTTGGGCTATAGGCCATGGAGCGTGGAACCTGGCTGGCGTTGATGTCGAAGGCATTGCTGGGAACGGAAGCGGCTGATAACCAAAGCTCCTGTCGGTGTTGCTGCGAGAGATGGGAGTTGCGGTTCCAGAGATCCTGTTGAGCCTGCTCCAGTGTGCGGAGGTAGGTATCGTCAATGTTGGGAAGCGTCATCGCTATGGTCGTTCGAGATGTTATGTAGACAGTGGTTATGGGAGAGTTTTTGATAAACTAAGGCGGCGACGACGATCAGTAACGGTTTACAGTGCAGCTTCTGTGCTGTGCGTGGTGATCTTACTGTATGATGTTCGTTCAGCGTTGGTAGAGACGCGAATGAAGATGCTGTATAATGCGAGGCGGTAGAAAGTGACGAGGGGGATCAAGAAGAGGAAGGCATCGAGGTTTTAGCAATTGCCAGCAGAGAACCTGGGCGGATGCGCTGGCTCGTATCGGCGGACGTCTGAAGAGCGCCCCGAAAGCGGGTCACGATGGACAGAGGAGAGGATCCCCCAGTATGTTCAGGCCGAGCTCAACAGGGCAAACAAAACCGAAGATCGCTGGGTGACGGCTGCGCAGCTATTGGCTGTCTTGAGGTGTGGGTGGATTTCATTCGCTGCCTCACTTTTCATGGCTTCACACATCATGGGTAGGGCCAGTTGAAAAGGACTGGCTGCTGCAGCTCTCTCCATGCGGTGCTTCCGTCATCAGTGGCATTGCATCGCTCGTCCAGTGACTTTTGCTTTATCGTCGCGCGCACGCTCCGACCGGTGACCTCATTAGATAAGGCAGAGAGCAGGCAAACAACGAGTAGCGTCAAGGGCCACCTGCCTTCACGAGGGTTGCGCAGCGCCCTGTTGCTGATGCTTTGATTCCAGTCTCCAATCATCACCCTTCAAGGCACACTGGCCGGATATCCTGCAACATGGCGCGTTACGATATCACAGTCATGTTCGTGTTCACGGTATGCGCATGGGTTCGAAGTTGGAATGTTCTACTAATCTTCTTTCGTCACTTCACAAGGCCGTGTACTACGGTTGCAGCGGTAAGTAGTGTACGACGAGCTTGCATCTATTGAGGCATGCGCCAAGGAATTTGCCTACGACTATCTCCGCCCCCACAAAGGGCATTTGTATGCAAATAACGGCAACATAGCCATTGGTCTAAAGGAGTGGTTAATGCACGTTCTTGCAAATCATTGTGTTGTAAGAGGCACGACATTAGATTTCGAGTACGCGTTTAGGTGGTTTCTTATGACTCAATCAAACGAGCTCCTCGTAGGTCCCTCTGCCATATACAGTAGTACTTCACAAGGCATACCCAACCCTCTTGCCCTAGCTTAAAATATATGGTACGCGAATAGTCCCTTGAATTTAGTAACACGCAGCAATCGTCTCCTTCATTATTTCCCGACTCCTAACGTTTGCGCTCATTTATCTATTCTCACCTCTGTTCCAACTAGTCAAAATGTTTCTATATTTAACAGTATTCAATCTGCGTTCCAAGATATTCCGGGATAGTGTAGGAGACTACGCCGGGAAAACCCGGAGAATGATCATTGTTCTAAACCTTAAAGCATGGATGTCGCAGAGTTTAGGAGCCTTCTCGGCTTGATTCGTTTACGAAGGTTTAGCGAAGGAAGTAGTTGCTGTTCTTCTTGCTGTTGGACCGCCCCTACTGGAAAGATCACGGCAGAGCTCGATGAGGGCACAGCAAGAGGAAGCGGCCGAGTTGGTACGGGAGGTGCGGCTGTTGGGCCTTCGTGAGCTTGTACAGTGCGATTGGTCTACCTTTCGGGCTCCCAGTACTTGTCGAGCCCATCCTCACCAATCTTGTCCAAAACCCCAAGGCTGCGAAAGTATGCCACGATACCGTCGAAGGCCACTATATCTGAGTGGCTCTTCCTTTCCCCTGCTTCGCTGGTGACCGATTCTATTGTGGCTGTCAAGTCCTTTCGCGGCGTTGCAGACATAGACTTGCTTATTGGAGGCAGTGCTTTGAGCCTTTTGGCCCCAAACAGTTAAATCAAAGTCAGTGCGAGCTACGAAATCGCAATGTTGAATGTCTAGTGACATAGGAAGGGAGAGGTGATCCACTTTATCTGTTGGCAACAATCTACGTTTCCCTGGCCTTGGCTGCGATGGATATGATTCCAACAATGCGTCTTGTGCAGGTGTACCGTACATTTCTTTCGGGGTACTAGCCATCGATCTAGGCGTATCAGACAAGTTTCGTGCACCAAAATTCCTAAATTCGTTTTCAGAAACTCTACTTTCTTGTTCGTCCACGTTTCCTTTGTGCGCGTTTTCTCGGAGAACGAATTTTTTCGATTGTCCAAGGCTTCCGAAATCAAATGATACTTTTTAGAGGTGGTAGGTAGTGGCACTCTCTATACGCTGTTTCTAGGCTTCAGTCCCAATCTCCCAACAGATTTCCTATTACTCTTCCTTCTACTAATCAAAGATCGAGATGTGGGTATCCCATAAACAGACACGCATGCTAGTAGAGTGCCCTGTAAATCACTCTGCCGGCCGCCTTTGCTACAGCTCTGGCCCTGTAGACCCAATCTTGCATTAATGGCTTTTTAGAGGAGGTTGAGGGATATATGAGAAAAGACACAAGGCGCCCGGGGGCGCTGTTGCCGCCTTTCTTGGCAGCTTTGGCTGCGGTATGTGTATTACATCGCTACTGAGCTGTCGACCGTATCATCCTATATATGGATGCAGAGGTTGACGCAGCAGGACCGATAGCTCGAGGTATCAGGTTGTCATTCATCGCCAGTTCTCGAAGGCCTCCTGCAATGTCAATTCCAATCAATCGTCGTTCTTCCAATGCAAGATTTGGGGGGAGACCCAGGGCTATTTCAGATAAGTAATAGCGGACTGGCGGCTTGCCTTTCGATGGATCATCCATGATTGTTGTATTGAAGTCGAATTATTCGTAAAGGCAAGTCAAGGCATCCAAAACGAGCTATTTCCTGGCAGATAGCCTCTTTGTCTCGTCGACATGCCATGTGTTCAGCGAGGATCCATGGTAGGACGGTATCCTTAAAAGAGAACAAAGGAATCACCATACCTCGTACTTTCTTGGTCACTTTCGATTCCCCAGGGTTGCACTAGTGGGCCATCGCCAAGTGTATGTGCTGGGATTGGTGAGACCTGATTTGCGCATAACCGTTTCTGAGAAAATTGCGATTGCTCTCCTAGTTGTCCTTACGTCAATCACATCAAAATAACGTTTTGATGCTCTTTTGTATCAGCAATCCTTTTTTTTCTTCCTACGATGTCCAGAATCATGATGTTCGTCTTTTGTCGTTGCTTGATGAATGTTGCACGGCGCATTGGGCTTCACTGCACTCATAGGATTTCGCAACCTCTGAAGGTCCCGTCATTGAGTTTCTGCCAGGCAGCACTACCCCCAACCATATTTCTCATAAATCTTCTTCAGTTCTTCGAGTACGCTTAAGGCTGTTCCTGCATAGGGAATTTGCCATTTTTCATTCCTCTACCCGGTGAATTACCCCTCCTCCAAATCCGTGAGCAAAGCTTACATCCGATCAACTCCCCCATAACCCGTCACTGTCTCGTATCTTGGGGGCCCGTATCTGTAGGATTTCATAAAACTGCAGTCATGCAGGATTATGGCTATATAAACGACTCGTCTTCTGCCTAGGCTAACGAGCTGTGCTGCTAACGTCTTGCGTCACAATGGCAAACTCACTCGACCTTATCAATCAAGCTCCAGAGGTAAGTGTACATCACTCATTTCTGATAATTGAGAAACTAAACATCTTCAGGGAACCAAGCTATGGGTATAATACGCCCAGTCTTGTGATGATCCACAACTCACAATTGAATAGTTTCTTCACCTTGGAAACCTCGAAGCCGATGACGGCTGGTTGAAGCGTGCAGTAAGTCCAACCCCACTTCTCTGATTTTTCAAGAGCACACATAGAACTTCAGGCCTAGACCAACGCGTCCACTTTCTCAAATCCCAATCCGACTTCCCTCCGCCGTAAACTCATTATGATGGCCTTCCTCATCTTGCACCCAACCGAAGGCCTCATCCTCTACGAAGCCGGCGCTGGAGACGGTACGTATGGCTAAGGTCCAAGGTAAATGTCTTGTTGCAAAGTAGTTGCGAGATGCTTCTCAGGTAGTGTCTCGAAGGCATCGCAACAATACACGAAACTTGTGTCTCTCCACTATCGCCCTACATTTACTTTAGAGAGCCGAACTGACCTTAGTATCTTGCTTCTAGACTACCCAGAAGTTGTGCCTCCCCAACTTAACGACCTCTTCAGCCGCGTGGACTATACACCAGATACGGATCTAGCAGCTCAGATCGCAGCAACAGGGAATGACATCAAGGACGTAAAGATGATCATTATGGGACACCTGCATACTGACCATGCAGGTGGACTCGAGCTCTTTAAAGATACAGGCGTACCTGTTCATGTGCACGAACTGGAACTCAAACACGCGTTCTATTCGGTAGCCACAAAGAGCGACCTAGGCGTGTATCTTCCTCACTACCTCACGTTTGATATTAACTGGGTCCCATTCCACGGGTCGTACTACGAGATTGCGCCTGGCCTCAATATCCACCACTCACCTGGTCATACCCCAGGTCTTAGCATTCTACAGGTCAACATGCCAAAGTCCGGGACATGGATCTTCACAAGCGATCAGTATCATGTCAAGGAGAATTTTGAGGATAACGTACCTCAGGGGTGGCTAGCCCGCGATCATGATGACTGGGTAAGAAGTCATCAGATGATCAAAGGATTGAAGAGGAGGACTGAAGGGAAGGTTGTACTAGGGCATTGTTGGGATACGGTGAGGGAGCTGGGGATTGAGTTTGGGAAGGTTTATGAATAGCATCTGATGGTGGACAACTTTAAGATTTCTTATATAAATGGTCATTCTTTTCCATACAAATTATCTTGTACGTCTCATAGCAGATTCATAGAAGGTGTACTCAAGATCAACCATATTGAACTGTAAAAACCAGAGCCATCTGATTACACTACTCCGTGATGCTAGCTGCGAGGGGCTCTTCGGCACCAAGCGTACAAATATCTCTATCAGGGCTTAAGCAACCCTCTTATCCTCTAGTCAAAATTGCTCAATAATCTTATTAGATCACGGTAGCATGTTCCCCGGAGCTAAGAAGAGTGGGATGAGATTTTAAGGTTGCTTGCTGATCCAAACAAGCTTTTCAACGGCGGTACATATGGATATGGACTGGTCATCGCAAACTGCCTATCTAAAGATCCTTCTCGTACGTCTACGTTCTTCTCTCACCTCCATCTCACTCAAAACCCCAAACCTACCAACCCATAAACTTGCATTCATCGAACGGTCGGGTTCTAGTGGCCACAGGGCTATAATCTTGAGCTGAGTTTACGAGGTGTCTCGAAATACTCTAACTCCTGATCTGTTACGTTCCCTCTTCGGTTTTGGATAGAAGTACAGATTTTTACCAGCTCATGTGCGCACCTTCGCCGATGTCAGCATGAATTGATCACACTTGTATGTATGATAAAGTCTAGGAAGGGTTTCACGCCTTTTTTTCACACCATCTGGTGATAACTTCCCCGATTTGTAATCGTGTCCGATTTGAGCCAATTCAGTATCATCCTGTATGCAGAGAGTTGGCTGACCAAACATTTTACCCGGAATAAGGCAGTGATCATTCAAACCTCAAGGAAAAACTTCAAATACTGATAGCAGACATTGCTCTCTGGGTCGTGATTCGAATCCTGAGGGTCTATTGAGGACTTTTGGCTTTTACAAGAAGATTGAAGTCTAACCTTCGCCTGAATTTCATCGGGGCTATCGCTTACGTAGATAGCACTGAGATTGATAGACGCTGACATCTTCAATCCTACACCTTGAAGGCCATCAAGGTACTTGTGTGTAGGACCGAAGGCTGCGCGATATTGTTGCGCCTTGTTGTGGCTCGGATGAACTGCATGTATGGGTCTTTGTCAAGCGCGACAACCACGAGGCATGAGATACTATTCAGCTCCTTCTCAGTATCGCTTGTGAAAGTTTTTCCGAAGATCGTGGAGAAGGAACTCGCAAATGTACCAGCGGCGATCATGGCCAGAAAATCCAACTGGGTTCTGTTTAGTGTCCAAGAAGTTGCTTTCGAACTATGAATTGGAGGACGTTACCCTTCCGATGTTTACGTCGTCAAGTGAGAAGCCGCAGCATACGAACATCTGCCGAACACTGGTACTCTGTGCTCCATTAGTAGAGACTTATCCACCAAATGTTTGTCATAGGCCAAGCATACATTTGATACCTTGCGCCAGTTCCATTTAAATCCCGTGTCCTCTCCTACGTACTTGGCGACTGGATATATAAAGGTTTTCATCGGGTCACAACCAACAGAAATGATGCCTTTGGCATTTTCTATTCCAAAATTTATGTATTCCTCAAAGTCTTTCTCTTGCTCAGAGGGCAAACGTAGGAACTTCTCAGCTATTCGTATTAAATAGGTTCGTTAACCAATGAAAGCAAATAGTAGAGCAGCTTTGAAACTGCTTACCATCCGAAATCTTCACGAGAAGAGGCACCTCGAAGACATTTGACAGCCATTCTGCCAGCTGGAACGTAACGACATGTCCAGCATATATTGATTTGCTATTGGGTCCGCGACCGGCATATATGAAGAACGGCTCGTTCCTCTCATATCTGTTCAGAATCACCTCAAAATCGCGATGCGAGAAGATAATCCCCCTCGAAAGAGATAGCAAGGCCCACGTCCAGTAACAAGTTTGAAGCGTGCAAGCAAGGTATTGTCGATCCGCTGAGATCCGAGTTGCGTTGACAACGTTTCGTAGTCAATTGGTCTAGCTGCAGCGTCACCTCTGGATCCCTTTAGTGGCACCCATTCTGCTGCATCTTTCTATTCGGAATTACGTATCTTAGCTAGTGCGGTAGGAGTCTTGCAGTTGATACACCCGAGGCGAAGTTTCCACTCAGCCATGCTGTCGCAACGGCAATTTCAAAGCATTGCTCTCGTGACCTTTGCAAGGCCGACACCACTCGTCCTGACAAGAGAATTTTAGACGCACGAAACCCATTGTGTCCTAGGAGAACAGAGGAGAAATACGGGCGCCAATAGGCAGCAGGAGGAGTGCGTTAGGGAGGGAAAGAGGATGCGGACAACGCTGTGCGTGAAAAGTCCCCAAGCCCAAGGCTAGCCCTAGTTTTTTTACCTAGCCCAAAGTTATGTAGCTCTAGAGGCGGATCTTTTATCGAACCGTACATACGATCGAGGGAAGGTAGTTAACAGCATGCGTCGATATCCCAACGCACAAAGGCATCTGAGGACTTTCGGCGCGCATCGATAGAAATCTGGGGCATAGTTACCTGGCTCCTACCTGCAGGGAACTTTGGTAGAGGGCGTCTTTTACTAGGCTTGACCCAATAATGTCGAATACTTGCAGACATGGATCACCTTTCTGCACAACCTGCGCCTCGTCCGGTGAACAAAAACAGTATCAAAATGAAATCCAGTAGGTCCTTCAATTGCCATACGATTCGCTATTGTCTATGAAGGCTAAGACCAAACACTTTCAACGACGCGGGTCCATGTTGCGTGATTGGAGTCCATCTGTCTCCATGCAACAACAGCACGACTCGCGCAGTGCTCACGTGCAACATGTCGAATAGGTTGTGTGACCACACTAGACACGCCATAGCGACGTAGCTAGCCGTTATTGGTCAAATTTTAATGACATTGCTGGCATTTTGGGACGAGGCTGAGAATAAATGAGCAGGTCGTACTGCAATTGGGGGGTTCTTTGAACTGCTGTCTGTAGTCTTGAATCACTCATTCATATCTTAAATATTTTATAGTTGTAATTTGTTATCAAGAGAGAAGGAATTGCAATATGTTTGCGTTTTAAAACAGACCCATTACGACCTAGACTTGAGATACTTAGAAAAGGGCTAAAAAGGATTTAGAAAATAGTAGCTCCTAAAGCAGAAGTGCACCTGATGCAGTATATATGTAGCTTACTATTATACACCAACATAGAGTACACGCGTTATAAGAAGAGTATAACAGGTATAACATTAGAGCTATATCTTGTGCGATTTATTGCAAGGGAAATAGTAGAATACTTGTATTGTATAGTAATATCTAAGCTTTACCAATGCTAAGAAAATTAAAGATTATATTTCTAAGGCTTATATTGCGTCAAACCTATTTTGCAGAGGAACTAAGCTAATTACAATACACGTTAACTTTGAATTATACTAGTCAATGCATCTATGTCTTAACATAGGGATTACTCCGTACACTCCCCTCCTTTACTTGCAGAACCATCTGCATCTCCCCACCGTACAATATATGAAGATCATTTCTATCGAAAAATTGCAGGGTTTGACAAGGACTTTCCATTTCTCTCCATACACATAAACAGCCTTACATTGTCTAAACTGCCTTAGAAGCATGTTCTCGCAACAAGCTTCTGTCCCTGCCAAATCTTCTACACGTGTCCTTCCCACGACAGAGCAATGGGAGACGCACAAAGAGTTTCTGAGGCGGCTATACATTATTCGGGAAATGACACTCAAGGACATAATGGCGACAATGCGAAATCAACGCAATTTCTACGCCACAGCAAAGATGTATAAGTCCCGGTTCTCAAGATGGGGGTTTGTGAAGCACAACAATCTCAAAGATATGGAGACAATCGCCCGTCGCATATTTCAAAGAGGACATAACAATACAAACGCGACGTTCACGGTCAATGGTAGATCTGTGACTGCCCAAGAGGTGGCGCGGTACTTTAGGAGAAGAGGACTGAAGAGCTTAAAAGATGCTGTTGAGCACTCTACGACTACAGCTCAGGATGAAAATGAAGGAGAGATATCAGGTGAATCTATGATGCTGCTACATTGCAAAGTGGCTTCCAGTTGTCAAGAAATACTGACCGTTTTGTCGGTAGAAACAGAGAGATTAGACAGCACCGCCACGTTGGAAGCATATCCAGCCGCTCCCTTCCATCTGCCTGTCTCTCCAGTGGTATATACCAATCACGAGGTGGTTCTAAAAATGATAAACGTGTATTACATTGGCTGTTGTGAAAGCGACTTGTGGTACACATGCACCGGTGGGCGATTTAGGACTCGCAGGCCAATCTTCGATGCAGCTACTGTGCTCGATAGATTTGTTGGCTTTTGGAAAGCGGGACTGGATTTCGCCCGGAAAGGTTCGAGACGTGACTGCAACCGAGCTCTACTCCAGGCCTGCCAGAAGATTCCACGGATCCTTTTGGCAGAACATCCAAGCACTATTCGGGCGGTCTTGGAGATGCTTCTCGAGTACGCAAAAGCAAATCAGTACGCAATGGCAATTTGGATGCTCAGGGAAATCCTCAAGGCGAGTCCAAGTAACCATGCGCTGGCTATTATATGTAGGACGGCCCTCCAGGTGCGGCCCAGCGAAGCTGAAAATATGGCACTATCAGCGTTAGCTTGCGGCGCAGATACATTGGCAAAGCAATGTGGACAGTATCACTATGCCGTCGTGCGTTGCCGAATGGCCCTCATCGCATCAAAATCGACTTATATGGGCGGCGCTCAAATAGCAGTCGAAGCAAACCGACTGCTCGAAGACTTCGCAAAATCAAGTCAGTTCTCTGCTGGGGGTTATCTGAGCATTGCAGAGTCGCTCCTGGAGAATTTGAAGGATCTCGGAGCATTCCCGGAAGCCGAAGTCATCATAGAGAAGATGAAGATGTACGCCCATAACTTACCACCAGAGCGGATCCTAAGATGGTCGGTGAACTGCGCCGACCACTTGTCAAAAGTTCAGTATTGTCAGCGAAAGTACAAGCTCGCTGAGGATAACTGTCGGTATGTCATACGGGTGCGGGTCGTAAATTTCGGCCCTGATGATTCTTGGGCCTTGGCCTGTATGTCGAGGTTGAGTGAATGGCTGCGCCTCTGGAACCGATATGATGACGCATTAGAATTAGAGGAGCTGAGAGCTTCTGGTTTGAAAGGATCGAAAGACGCCGAGGAGTCGATCAGCCGATGACCCAACAATGGTACACCATGAGACGATGGATGCATACGCCGGTCCCACTAATTGATGAGTTTTGGGAACTTTCGAAGATGAGGCTCAGACGTGACAAAAGTACCGCCAAGAAGGTATGAGGTTAATGATACCCGATTGGCAGTGGTCACAGTTGCCCTTAAAGGGTGAGCAAAAGGGCCCTTGGGTATATCTAGACTGGGGCAAATGAACCCTTTCCCAATCTAGAGCTTTTGCTACAAAGTGCAAGTTTCAATTCAAGAACTATAAATCAAAACAGCTGCCAGAAGCCGGAAGGAAAAAGGAAAGAGGAAATTATACAACCCCTTCGATACTTCTTTACCATATCGTGCCTCTTAAACGAACTCGATCCAATCATTATGTCGTCGTCGGCTGTTTCTCTAGACTTCATCTGCAACCTCATCGTCAATCTCGTCAATCTGTTAGTAAACGTATTACTTCTTTGGCAGAG
>BLYF01000031.1:163013-212678 GCA_014905255.1 Herpotrichia juniperi | reverse complement strand
GAGCTATTTTTTTTTTTTTTTTTTGGGGGGGGGGAGGTAGTTATCTCAGACCGGCTGATTGTACTACAGAAGCAACGAGATACTAACCCCGAGGCTACATCGGCACATCTTTGCGCCATGAAGGAAAAAGCACAAACCAAAAAGGACCCCAAGGGATGTGTGCGTATGGAGGCGGCAAAAAGGAAACCGTCGGAAACGGGGATGGAACTAACCGAAAATCTTGAATCAACAGGAAAGAAAGAGTTGGGCTCCCATGATTTTGACCTCGAAATGTGCTAGATAGCCCTGATCATGCTAGCTTTCCTTAGTAGGACATAGCTGGACGATGCGCTGAGCACACCATTCATTATAGCTAGTATCATCAAGAGCTGCAATCAACAAGTCACGAGGAACTTGTGGTGGATGTTGACGAGGAACGGTTAGGAAAGTCATTATAGACATAACTGCATTTGCAATGCAAGGCATCTTAAAGCCAGTGACACCTTTCTTGAACGGTCACTACCTGAGGAATTCCGAAAGGCAGAAAGCGGATCCTTAGTACGTATTTCGCACGGAATTGTGACCTACGCGTTGATTCCAGCACCGAAAAAGCTCTGTAAGAATCGTAGTGGTGGTTTTGCCCCTGTGGAGATGTTATGGGATATGTACGTATACTTGGACCCCGCTATTTCAATCACTCCCGCTAATCATTCTTAGGATCAAACACGTTCGAACCCCAAAAGTCATTGATTAAGCTGAAGGCTGAGTGTATAAATTTTTATCGTATGCATTCGTGTCTAGATATGGCTGTAAGTACGTCATCGCTTCTATCTACTCTTGATTAAAAGAGTAAAATCATGCGGAGCAGATCCCGACATTTCGAGCTCAAACACATGCACCCCGGATCTCTCTAGAGTCGATTTCTCATGTGAAGTCCGGCTTCAGGACTTGAGGGCCCTCGCACGAATTAAGTCCGCATTTACTAGTCAATCGCTACGTGCCGATCTACTTACCGGATCGCCATAGACCCACCTTTGTTACAAACCGTCATAAAACGCCAATTCCGCACTCACGTACTTGATTATACTATCAATTTTAGTTAACCTAGATAACGAATATAGGTATCTCCGGTACTGCAATACTAAACTTTAAGGAATAAGTGCTTCGACACCTGATATCTTTGCATCATGGATGAAGAGGCGACCCTTTCAAGACACAACACCCAATCCGAATCACTTCATCGCCCAAACAAATCTAATGACGAATCCATGGACAGCCATAATGGCGACCTTACTAGGATCAAATCCATCGCCGAGCAGATGTCTCCCTTGCGAGAACTTTTCTTCGTGGGCATACTCTGTGCAGCACAATTTACCACTCAGATGGGTTTGGGCCAAACCCTTGCCATTCTCCATGTTATTGGCGACTCGCTTCACATCACAAATCCAGGAGTATTGAGCTGGCTAATAGCTGGGTATTCACTCACCGTCGGCAGCTTCATCCTAATCTCAGGACGGTTCGGGGACATCTTTGGCTACAAGGAAATGATGATCATTGGGTATACTTGGTTCGCCGTTTGGTCTATGGTTGCAGGGTTGGCCATGTACTCTGGGGAAGTGTTATTCATTTTTGCGAGAGTAATGAGTGGAATCGGACCAGCAATCATTCTACCGAATGCGCTTGGCTTGCTTGGAGCGACATATGCTCCCGGGGAGAGAAAGAACATGGTCTTCTCGCTGTTTGGGGCCTGTGCCCCCGTGGGCTCAATCGTTGGCGGACTATTCGCGGGTTTGTGGTCCCTGCTCGAGAACGGATGGCCATGGACGTTCTATACTATGGCTATTGCTCTCTTCATTCTCGCCGCTCTCTCCGTGGTCATCCTGCCCTCCGTACCTATCCAACCCGAGTACCAGAATCTCAGCTTGAAGCAAAAGTTTGTCGAACTCGATCTTCTCGGAGCCACCGTGGGCATCACTGCCATGATCCTGTTCAACTTCGCATGGAATCAGGCTCCCGGATTCGGATGGGAGAAACCCTACATCTACGCCCTACTGATCATCGGGATCTTATTGTTCCCTGTGTTCTTCTGGATTGAGCTGAACATTGCAACGGAACCGCTCATTCCGTTCGATGTTCTTAGCGGAGATGTTGGTTTTGTTTTGGGGTGTATTGCTTGTGGCTGGGCATCTTTTGGTGAGTTTTCGCGTGAACAAGTTGGATGGAAAGGTTGGCTAATCTAGAACAGGTATCTGGATATATTACATATTCCAGTTCTTCCAGATCCTTCGTGGGGACAGCCCCCTTCTCAGCATCGCCCACGTGTGTCCTGTTGTCATCTCCGGCATGATTGCCGCATTCGCTACCGGAAAGGTCATCGGCAGACTTGGACCTGGCTGGGTGATGTTCATCGCGATGTGTGCGTTTTTGACGGGCAACATACTCATCGCTACCGCCCCTATCTCGCAATCATATTGGGCGCAGGTCTTTATTTGTTCCCTCATTACTCCATGGGGCATGGATATGAGTTTTCCAGCCGGAACGCTCATTTTATCTAACTCTGTGAAGAAAGAGCACCAGGGAATGGGTGCGAGTCTTGTCAACACGGTTGTGAACTATTCGATCTCCATTGGCGTTGGGATAGCGGGAACTGTGGACGTACAGCTTAACAGGGGTGGAAGAACGCAAGGAGATATTTTGAAAGGTTATCGAAGCGCACTGTACCTGGCGATCGGACTTTCGGGGCTAGGAGTATTCATTGCGCTGCTCTTCTTACTGAAGATGCATTTGACAGAGAAAAGGGAGATGCGTGTTGCAGAGGAGAAGGAGAAGGAGAAGGAAGATAGCGAGGCGTGAGAATGATAGATATATAGTTAATTGATGGGTTTCTGGAACAGAGGCGGACTACAAAAAATATCACGAAATGACAGCACGGCAAAACCTCAAAGGTGCCGAAGCACGAGAAAGAGAAGAGATTAGTGGAAGGCATTGAGGATCGGCACGAGAAAGGAGCCGGAGGATCTGCCAAAGAATACGGGGCATTCGCGAAGAGCGGGGAACTACAGTTTGTCCAGATTCGAATGCCGAAGGTAGATGCATGCATTTGGGGCGTTGAAGATGTTTAAGGAGTCGGTGAGAAAGTATGTCAGACTGGTTTCAGTCACAAGCCTACCTAGTATACGGAGTAGCATATTCCTGATGCGTCTTCTCAGCGGTTGCAAAGCGATGCTGAGGAAGATCTACATGTCAGCCAAATCCATCTCATGTCAGCCCCTTGTGAGATGAGGAACCCCAGCAACCAGCCTCGTTTCGAATACGGATGATCTTGCCGATCCCGCTATTAAATTGCGATTGCCAGGATGAGGGGAGCAGGGGTGCTTACCATCGACGTCACCTCATCATGAACGTTCGCCGAAATTTTCTAATGCACTTTCCATACCGGCCTTCTCGTGAGGCTGGACGACCTCAAATATTCTCTTGTAAACAAGAATCTGTCGTACCATATCGGCCGATATCCTCAGGATCCTGATTATGGATCGCTATTCAAATAAAAATTCTTATATTCTAGGTTGCGACGGTGAATGTGGGCTGAGAAACACCATAAGATTTCTGAAACAGACGCGAATACTCTTGTGGAGAAACATGAACTCAGGAAAGCCACTCCGACTCACTTTCCAAACATGCACCGCGTGCTTGAAGCTGCAGCGTTCTTGGGGGCCAATTAGTCCTCCTGTCTCCTCCTAGACCTGCTTGCCCACCCTGAACGCTCCCTTTGTGAAAAACCATAGCGTATGCCGCAATGATATTCCGAGATGCGCGAGCATCGTCAAAAACGGGAAGTCAAACTTTACCAACAGGTTCACAAAGACGGCCCATTCTCAACCACGCCAACATGCATTTCCAGCCCCCCACCAAAGTCCGTCTCACCTGAACGCGCACACGCGAACCCCCAACCCACAAGTTCGAAAATAACCCGTTTCGCCACCGCATGTGCCCTCTAGAACAGCCACTGAAAACCCGCGATAAAAAAACCCACCACCAACAACGCCCAAAGAAAGCCCCGAAAAGCAGGGAAAACACCTCAACCATTTCTCTACCTGCCCTCTCTTCCGACTTGCTAGGCGTTAGCGATCTAGTACGTGTTCCTGCATCTCGACAGCTCGCCGTCCAGCACCGTCTCTCTAGACAATGCGTTGGGCAGCACTAATGCAATAGCGGAGAGCCGATGCGGGACTTGTGGAGCCTTTATCGATAGCGTGCTAGAAAGTTTCGTTTGCTCAATCCACATCTGACGTTGCCTATCGCTTGCGCGTTTCTTGGGGCGAGTCTCGCCAGAATATGCCTTTCGCGATGAAGCATCTAGGCGGCAAACGTGGAACAACCTCAAGGCAGCGTTGGCTTGGAGTGCTCTGAGTTGTTAATCTGAGACTGCGGCGCAATCGTGTGGCGTTGCATGGGCGTTACGGTTGGACGCGTGGAGCCGAGCCCGAACCTTAGTTCTTCATTGTAGATAGCATTGGAAACACAACATTCGTCACAAGCGTCACACCAAATGAAGAGATTTTCAGAGGCCACCCATAGGGCGCCGACAAGGTTGGTTGTTTGATTGTTCTGCTTGAATCTATCTGTACAAGACTGACGATGCATTCCGGGCGTGATCGCTAGAACACATTAATGGATGCATGTTGTCTAAGACCATGAGCACGGCCCGGTGAGGCTCCATCGATAGAGTGCTCATTACCTACTACCATGCCCATAAAATATTACTCCAGCTTTTGAGAAGGAAACCGCCATGCAATGTATTGCTGAGGAAGAAACAAGCAATGTGATTAACATAAACCCTCCTCCACTCGTGAAAAACAATGCACATTAAGAGGTTACCGTCCACAGGCCGGAGCAGAGACGCGCTGGGGACAGGTACGAGAGAAAGATGAAAATGGGTATCGTGTTTGACGCAAATCGTCTAGCATTTATGCGAAGATGAAAGCAGCGGCAGCGAGAGCAAGGCCACCGAGGGATACCATGTTCATAGAGGCACCGCTTCCAGGAGCCTCAGTGGTGCTAGCACTGGCAGTGGGGGTGCTTGAGCCAGCCGCGGTAGTTCCAGCGGCTGTGGTTCCGGCGGGGGTAGACGAGGCAGTCGCGTTGGTGTAAGTTCCACTGCTCACGGGGACGGTAGCGTTGGCGGCGGCGGACGAGGCAGGGGCGACGACAGACGAGACAGGGACAACGACGGTCGTAGGGACAACAACGGAGATGATGCCTAGGAAAATGTTAGAATGCATGACAGGGGCAATTGAGTGATGTTTAACTTACTCTCAGTCACTGATGGCGCGACACCAGAATAAGATGGGGCACCAGACGAGCCAGCAGCAGGGGCAGATGTTGCAGGTGGTGCCTGGATCTGACCGTCACTGATCTGGGAGATGGGCAGAACGGTGGTCTGGGCGAAGGCAACGGCAGCGAAGGTTGCGAGGGTGATTGTGTAACGCATATCGGCGGTGGGGTTGAGGTTGCTGGTGGTAAAGTGGATTGATGAGGCCTCTGGAGGTATTGATTGAATTGATGGAGAGAAGCGACAGGATACCGGGCTTGAGCGAAGGGTGCGTTCGGTTTGCGTGCGTGTGAGTGTAGGTGAGGACGAGGGAGAGAGGAATGCAGAGGCACCTTAGGTGTATTTATTTGTAGCGCGCTCGATGCTCCTGCCGAGCTATGGGCGCGCTAGCGTCCGTGCAGGTTACCCGAAATGCTAAACAAGGCAGCGACGACAACGACAAGCCTCTGGCCAAGGAAAGGATAGCTCCGTTCCAAGGCACAAGTCTGGACAACGCTGCTGCTCCTGCTCCTCCAGCTATCACGTCTTCATTGTCGCCCGCGCCTGCGCTCACGCCATGCGCAGCTCCTCGCCTCTTTCTACGGCTGGAGCCGCCCACAGCGTTGCTCGAAGGCTGGCTGCGCAACAGCGCCTACAACAGACTACCAAAGTTGTGAGCATCGTCGTCGTCGTCGTCGTCGTGCTACGCAATGAATTCGCATTGCTGGGGTGGTCTGTACGCTTATCGCAGCCACTGCAAGCTTGGGGACGCGGCCAGGGGTAACGCAAATGCGCCAATCAACGCGGAGAAGAAATGGCACAGTGGTGCAAGATCGGCTTGATCCAACGTACGCCACCGTTCTGCATCGCTCTGTGAGCTCCGAGTGCTGTTCAGTCCAGCCGCCAGGTGATATCCCAGCCAATGGAATAACAACCAGGTGACGAGAGACGTTGGAGGCCGACGTTCGAAACAACTTGCCCATCATGCCATCCCTCGCCCCTCGCAGGGATTCGATTGTCCAGTGCGGCAGTTCATCCGTCCCTTGCTGTCATTTTGTATTCATGATTTTCATTGACGACGTCACCACAAGGGGCCTGCTTGAGGTTGACAATGCTCTCCTGAACCTGCCCATTTCTGCTAGATACCCTTGCGTGTTTGCGTGGCGACGCGCATTATTACCCGACGTAGGTACGGATTGGGATGAGTTTGAAATTTCATTAATTAATTTGAAGCTATTTTTTATCCCAGTGCAGTCTCGCCAAATCGAGACTGGGACATTGTGCTACGCTTGAACGCAAACTCAATTCACCGGCTCACCCCTCCGGCTCGCAGCGCTGCTCTTTGGCGCCTCGTTGGCATGGCAATTCCTCATGCGCTTCGCCCTGAAACCTGTGGTAACACCACAACTGCACCCGCGGCACTACTTTGTGTCGCCGTAAAACTCTTGTGGACTGGGTGCAACATATATTTTGTCCCTCACTTCTCGCCTAGTGTCTTCTCGTTGCTGGCACCGCTGCTGCTGGTGGCGTCTGGTGCCAGTTCTATCTTCTCGTTGAGTGCTGCCCGGCGATCTGATGTTGTTCGGTTGAAGAAGTTCTAGCACTTATTAGTATTTTTCTTCAAGTATCAAAACATGTGACACTTACATGTATGTGACCGGAATACTCATCGTCCTCTTCGTCCTCTGCGCAATGCGGGTTCTCCATCGCCTTGTTTTCTTGGGCCTCAACCCACTCAGCTCGCATTTCAGCAATCTTTGACTCATAGTCTAACTTCGCGTCGTAGAATTTGCCCACGCCGCGGAAGCGCTCCCATACCGACAAATGCTTGGGATGGATAGCAATGCCATGGTAGTCCTCTTCTTTCCCTTGACGAATGTAAGCCCATCGTCGTTCCTGTTCTTTCAGGTCAAGACCAGTCGTGTCGGGGAGGAAGAGCCAGGTCAAGAGAGCACCAGCAAGACCGAACCAAGGTACGATGTAGAACTTTTGCTGGGTCGTGATGTAGTTGTACAACACAGCCGCGAGGAGAGCTCCACACTTTCCAACTGCGGCAGAGAATCCGTGAGCTGTTGCGCGGATGGGCGTGGGGAAAACCTCAGCTGCAACGAGGAATGTAACGCTGTTGGGTCCAAACTGGTTGAAGAACGAGGACAAGAAGTACATGGCCTGGAAACCATGAATGTTCTCTGGTCGTGTAAAGAATTCGTAGTTGAAAGCAGGAACCACGAAGAGAATGAAATCAGCCAGGAAGCCGACGATCATCATCCACTTGCGTCCGTAGAGTTTGTTGTCGATGAAGAAAGATGCCATGTAATATCCGACAAGGGAGACACCAACGTTGATAAGATTATATAGCCATCCTGTCATGACGGACCCATTGCCGGGCGCGATGACAGCGATAAACTGGTTCTGGAAGAGCTTGTTCCCATAGAAGAAGACGTCATTGGCGAACCATGCTCCTGCTGTCGCTAGCAGGCGTGGGCCAAAGTAGGTGAGGGTGAGCTTCAGTGACTGAGTGTCATAACCAGTAACGTGTGCCTTTTTCTTCGAGATCATTAGCTGCTTGCTAGCCGATCTCATCTTAAAGTATCGATAGTAGACAAGCCAAAGAGTGCCAACGGCCGGGATGGCGAAACTGATGCGGTATGTCCATTGAGCTGCCACCGTGGAGTACGGCGGGTTACCACTGCCGTGATGAAAAATTAGGAGTAGAAGGATAAGAATGACTTGGTTGATGAATTGACCCCAGCCTTGCATGAGGAAGGCGCTGGTAACCTTGCGGCCACGGTGGAGACGATCATCTTTGGTGGAAACCTTTCCGGAGCCGACGGCGTTCTCCATACCGGAGGTTGCTGTCATGGGGTACTCGCCTCCTACACCGACACCGTAGAAGAATAGCGCCCACGTATAGCAGATAACCCAACCATTCTGTGTGACTCCCCATGCAGCGGTGAGCATGAGCAGACCAACGAACATGATCATGGCGTCCTGAATCAGTCCCCATCGGCGGCCGAGCCAGTCACCAATAATGCCGACGAGAATTTGCCCTGTGGGATGATAAGCATATAATATAATAGATTAATTCAAGACGTAAGTGCTCACCAACAATGATACCAATGATCTCCAAATAATCAATGGCCTGTGTCCATCTTTCGTCGCAGATCTCGAAGGTCTTCCAACACCTCGGGAAGCTGTCTTGAAGCAACGGCCTCACGTTACCAATAGAAAAAAGCACGTAGCTGTATTATCGTCAATGATGATTCAGTATATTCAGGGCTGAGACTCTTACCCCTCAAGCAAAAGACCAGCTCCTGGTAAGACCATGTTCTTCATGTAATATGAAACGGGCGATAGGGGATCATTCTTGAACATTGTCCATATCGATGATAGCTCTTTTCTTGACTCCTCGCCGTCCACCTTCCTGATAAACTTCATACGCTTGCCAACTGGCAAGTCTGCCCAATAGGTTCCATCTTCGTTGTAAATATCATCAGGGTGGAGCAATGCGTGAAATACGCTTGCCTCATTTGCGCTCATGTCAGTTCGAATATCCATTGTGGCGGTGTGTCGACCAGTCATGTTAGGGCCATGAGGCGCCGCGACTCCATAATCTCGGAGAGAAGGCTCCATTGCAAAAGTCGAAAAGTTTGTAGTGTCTAAGCAGCCGTTGAAAGCAGCTTCCAAGGCCAATTTAAGCCTTCAAGAAGAAGCTTCTTTCTGTGGCTCGTAGGAATATTTCCGTCGATAATGACGTCGCTAGTGTGTGCCGTTGAACAGTCGTACCAGACGTTCTATAGTAGTGGGACACGATGTTCGGTTTTCAACAGTGATTGGCTGGTAGACTTCGACGACAGGATATAGCAGCAAGTTCCGCGAGTTCCGATATCTCAGAACTTAGCGATGCTTAGATGCCACGGAATGATGGGGAAATCGAATGCGAATGCTGGATGACAGAGGAGGCGTAAGGTTTTGGAGCAAATTGGGAGCCGGCGGTTGGCACGAGGGCGAACGACAGGACCGTCGACGAAAGAAGAGGTGCAAGCTATTGCTTCAATTTGAAAGCAGGCATTTTTGCTTCTTATACATTAGTGGAAATAGGATGGGAGAGAATTTTTGAGTGGATACGACACCGGCAACAGCGGACTCTGTGTAGTGGAGAATGGTACCACCGGTGGTAGTTTGGGGACAATCCAGTAGTCCAGACAGGGAAACTGGTCGCGCGACCCCTCAATTTTGCTAGTTTTTAGTAGATCGCAGACGCGGGGGCTTTAATTCCCGGGGTGCAAGCAGTTCATGATCTTCCTTCTAACTTATTCCGCCTATTCAACCTCAAATGGCCATACAGACACCCTCTTCTTCCCCTCAAAGTTTTCGCACCCATCTTAAGGGCTGAGAGATGACGTCCAAGCCAAGGGCAACAAGCCTCCACCTCTCGAGGCTTCGTCTGCGTGGCGTAAGATCTGCGCCGGAGAGGAAATGCGAGCAAAAGGCGATATCTTGGCCCGCAGTGAGAACTTTGAAGATGAAGTCGACAACAGCCAATCAGAAGCGTTAAAAGTACACGTGGGCTAGATGTTTGGTTGTCGACCCCAGCTAATTTGATGCCTAGCGAGCGGAGCATGCAGGGTTCACATGCTGCCTACTCTACGCAGCCGGCGCCCCCCGACATCCATTGCGGATTCATAGCGGCCCTTTGTCAAGGTGACAGACATCACGATCGAGAATTATGCATTCTACTCCATAGTGCCACATCCGAGGAGAATCTGTACGAAGTTGTAGCACATATACAAGCGGGCCTCATGAACGGGCTGTTCCGTGTAGGTCGTGCACGGACAAAAATTGAATGGAAAACGCACTGATAGGTGGAACAGCCCGTTCATGGACGAGTCTTGTATATGCGAATAGGGTCGCATTAAGTATGCAAAGCCCTATTGCAGCTGCTAAAAGTACCTTTACTAAATACCTCGGATCCTTGCTATACTCCTTGGAGGTATTGACATCGAATAACAAGCTGTAGAGTATGAGAAACAGCCTCAGGTTTGAGCTTGACAACGGGGAAAATATCTGCTGGATCTGGACAGCTCGTATCACTTGGTGCTGCGAGATAGGTGGCATTGCACTTGATTGCTGTTCATCATGTTTGATATTATTAAGAGTACGCTATCTATGGTAGGATTTTACACAGGGTGCCATCCAGTGGCGTTTCCGCTGAAGAGCATCTTTTGTAGTCATGTTGACATTAGTAAGAAGAAAGAGATGATGATACATCAAGGCATTACACTCCATCACCGATAGTTCCGAGAATAATGGGTAGGGCCGAAAATCAAACACCATGCCAAACGCCGTGAGGATGCAGTATGACGGATATAGTGAGAGGCTATCAGAAAGCGATAAAAGAGAAAGGAAAAACAAATGATCAGGCAGTGATCCAGTTCTGCCATTGACAGCTACAGCCTCCAGTGCCGCCATCAATAGGCCCGGTCGTTATGTTGCGCCCCTGAGTGTCATTGACCAGGTTGCCTCCGAATTTGCGATCTTCGAATATAAAGGACTGCGACGTGTCGATATCCTTGATGGTGCCATCTGTCTCGATAGAGTAACAGTATACGTTCTTCTTTGTAGGATCTCCACCGTGGCGGTCAAGCGTGACCGTGACTGGATATGGGAAAGACCCCGGACGCTTGAGGGTAGTCGAGCTGTTTGAGGCGGAGCCTTGCAACAAAGCCTTGGTTCCTTGACTCTTGGTCCATATTTGCACGAGGAAACGTGTCTGTGAGAATGTGCACCTTTCTGTAGCAGCATCGAAAGGGCTTCCTCCATCCACATCTGCTGGATTGCCGCCACGGCCAGTGTCGGATTTGATGCTCTTTAGGAAAATGGAACGATCGTAGTAAACAAAGAATCCATAGTGTTCGTCTGATTTTCCACGATTGTACAATCGAAGAGGTTGAGCTGAAGGGAGAGGATACAAATTTGCAGGCTTGCCGGTTCCATCAGCGTTGACATCAGGAGGAGGAATAACACTGGTGATATTGGAGGCGCCGTTCACACCGGCACGCTTTATCATTCGGGAGGAAGTAGTCGACTGTGGATCCTCAAAAGTGATGAAAAAGGGTGTCTCTTCGCCCTCAAAAGGTGCTAGGTTACCATCGGTGTTCTCGCCCAGGAATGTCTGATCCTGGATGCTAGGGGGGGCTGGCGAGGCAGAGGGAGGAGCACGAGCAGCAAGAAGTCGAGAGCGTATGAAGGCGCCAGCTGATACAGGGTTCACTGTCCTCCTTGTCCCCAAGGTCTTTGTGGGATCGACTACGGTACCATTTTCGAAAGTAATTTTGAGTCTGAAGTTAGGCTGATCGGGCTTGTTGGGACTGATCGATTGTTGTTGCTCTTTGGGAAGTGCACAGCTCCATATAGTTGCAGGAGCAACGCAGCCACTTTGTTCCACACTAGCTTCAGGCTGGGCGATGGTCGAAAAGCCGATAGGGACCGCAGGATAATCAGTTAAATTGAGCCATTGAGAAGGTGGGTCTTGGGCTTTAGAGTCGTTGTGATGTTTTTTAGTGAGAACAACGGTTAAGGGAATGATTATTGCCAAGAGAACGAGGATGATAATGCAGCAGCCGCAGCACCAGAAGCACCAGCCTCCTTTCCGACTCTTTTTCTTCTTCATCTCTTGATCATTCTTTTCATGGTTGACCTTGTTCTTTTGAAATCGACGAAGAAAGGGAACACAATCCATCATGGTGCCAATCTTGCGATGCTGCTTCTGCTTCTGGCCTTTCGGATCCGGGGTAGATGCCGGCGAGCTTGCCCGACTGCCATAACCATAGCTAAAATGCGATGAGTTTTGCGCGAATGTCGGTGGTGGGGCAAAAACGGGAAGCTCCTGCCGGGTGTTATTGCTACCGGGAGTAGAGAGTTCTATATTGACGAGATGAGGTGTTGGAGCAGACACACGAGCTGGATGCCCAACTGGTGGTGTGCTGACGCTTCTTGCTTGGGTGCCTGCGTCCCGTGGATTATTTGGAAGTCCGATGTTTGTGTAGATTGGCTGTCTCATTGGGGACGTGTGTGCCTTCGTTGCTTGAATTTCTACCCCCGAATTTGTTCCATTGAACTCACTGGCTGAACGAAGCGGCTGTCCAGTTGAAGGCGTACCCACGCTTCTTTCCTGAACAGTAGCATTTGATTGTATTTGTTGAATCCCAGTATACCCATCGAATGTATCCCGAGGTGGTGTGTTCGTGCCTGTCGCCTGAGAGCTTGTATCCGCTTGTCTGCCTTGATATATAATGCTCCCGGGGATTGGTGGCTGGACGTGTGTGTTTGTGAACGTCGCTCGACCGTTTGCGTCTACTCGTCTATCCTGTAACTCAATAACAAAGTGGAAAGGTTGAGCGCCTTGAACCTGACGAGGCATCATGACAGTGCCGGTGGTAGCAGTATTTACAATAGGCGATGAGGACATGGCTGAGAGTGGAGACAAAATATTTTGGTCGGGCGTGAATGGCGCTTGCCTGGATTCATAATGTGTCTCACCATGTACGCCAGCCGGTATCCCGCGAACGAAAGGTACATCGTTGGCGTTTGCTTCATCGTGGCTGCGAGCTGTCGGAGGTGTCTGAGCTTTGAAACCATAAATCACATGTTCGGATTGCCTATTCTCATCCACCGCAATTGATGTTGGAACGAGTGGTGAGTTTCCGCGGATTGATGGACTCTTCTCAGTTGCGGACCAGATGTAAGTAGTCGGGGTGGAGGGCGAAGCAGAGTTTGGACCAAATCGCTGGGGCATCACCGGAATAGTTGGAGTCTTCTCCACGTTCCGCCCACCCTGGGTCCATACTGAATTCGTTCGTGACATAGCAAACGGTGTCGTGATAACGTTCCACCAACCCTGAGATCTGCGAGGAGTTGGGACAACGTCGGTATCGAGAGACAAGGTCGAAAGCATGTTTTTGTTTCGAAGGGGTGTCTCATCTTCTTCAAAAAAGGTTGCTGTCGAAGTGATGCGCTCCCTTTGTTTAACATCGTTTTCATCATCATCTTCGAAAGCTGTGCCAGCAGAGTCAAGTGTATTATTCCTCGAACGAGATTGATAACCTTCTGTAAGACCACGTTGGATCTCTACATTGAAGCCCCCAGTCGATGTTGTTTGGGTGTCAATTGGTAGAGCGGGCACCGGCGGTATATTAGCATTGTCTTGACGAAAGTTGAAAGTTGCGCGGGAGTATATGCTTGCTGTGTAATCTGACGCGGTATCGGGTGACCACACTGACTTCATAGCATTAGCAGGCGTAATGATGATGCTCGGGGTGACCAATGTGGTATCACTGGCTGATCTATGCCGAGTAGACTCATAAGGACTGAAGTCAGTCACGCTATCGGAAGGAATTGAAATGCCAATTGGGATAGCTCTGTCCCATGGCGAGACTTCTTGCCAAGTTTTGCTGCCTGGTGTTGCAGTGTTTGGATCTAAGTTCTCTGTTCCGTCGGATTGCTCCCTAAGTGTGTTGATACCACTTGGCGGATTATTAGGTGGTGCCCTGGTAGTGTTTGATTGATTCTCTGGTTGAGGAGTCCCTCGGGTAATTCCTAAGCCTTTGTTCTTCGTAGAGGACTTTCCAAGGCCAAGCCATGTATGCTTTCTTATAGTTCCACCACTACTTTTTGATTCGGTTTCGTGAGGGTACAGCTGCCGAGGCTCATCCCCTCTGTGTCTTGAGAAGCTTGTGTCAAGCGTGATTCCAGGTTTTGTGGGCCTCCCGAAGATTTCTATCTTCCGTGACTTCGTTCGTGAAATACGTGCAGAGAATGACCGCGAGTTGCGCTTCGCCATGGCCCTCCGTGCTGCTATCTGCGCGTCGCTTTCCCCTTGACTTTTCTTATATGTGGTACTTGGCAGAATGAACGTCCCATTGAACTCGCCGTTGAAGTGGCCGTTGAAGTGAACTAGTAGTGGCTCGTCTTGACTATCCGGTTGGGTGAGCGTGGGTTTCTCTGAGATGTGTGTGTCGCCGGCTCGGCTTGTGATGTTGGTTGTCGTTCTTTGCAGCGCTTGAGAGTGTGGCTGCGGTCCCAACGGACCTGTATGTTCGGTGGTCATTTTGGTGAGTTGTCGATTGGATTTAGTGTTCTGTAGATTTTTGGTGACTGAAAGGGAAGATGTCGCGAGCTTTAGGGTCGGATGGCAAAGGCAGTCAATGGTGAAGCTCATACACAATGCATTGTTCTCGTGGGCGAACTCGCAGAAAACCTTAAGGTGGCTGAAACAAAGTTCGTTTGTGGTGGTGGTAATGTTCTATAGTTGGGCTGACTGAATGGACGATATCCGAAACTTGAAAGGAATGCAAAGAGAGAACAGTTGACAATAGAGCAATAGGAACAATGACGAAAATGAAAGGCGAGTGGCGAAGACAAAGGAAGGTGGTGAAGGTGAAAGTGAAAGTGAAAGTTGAAAGTGGAAAAGACGATAGATGAGACGGAGGCTGCAACACGAGAACGCGACTTGAGATCTTCGGGGAGCCTCAAAAATCGATGCGGCCTACCCGCCATGCTGCATACTGTATAGCTTCATGTACAGTCCTCAGTCTCTTCCTATGATTTGCCAGAAGCACTGGTCACAAAGGAAGCTGAAGCCAGGGTGGCGGTCAAATGATTGGATGGCAGAAGCCTACATGCAATTTACCCTGAAAAACGCCGTCCATCTCTCCAGATCCACATTCATGGCACCACGAACTCGCAGTCTTGAGACGTGTAGCCGCCCGGGATTCGCTGAAGGTTTAATGTACAACATTACGTGGTGGTTGAATGGTCGAGTAAGAGTGGAGAACGCCAAAATGTAGACGCTGGGCGGGCGGGCGGGCGCTTAACGAGAACTCGCCAAGCCTCATTTCTCTATCCTTATGCGTGGGAGCACGCCTGGAGGAGTAGTTCGCTGTGTATAAGAGAGGGAGGAGATCCGAGTGGGAGCAGGTGGGATAACGCCGTGGTTTAACAGCGCACTGCCTGGTGGCATGCACAAATCGAGACCGCCCCTTAGGGAAGCATCACTTTACCGGAACACGATCTCCTGTACAAACCTGAACCACGCGATGCTTCAAGTATTTTCGAATATAGTACAAGATACTGCTAGGGCCGGGATCGAGGCCGGGGAGCGTTTCTGCGGTCTGGTTGAGGGTAAGAAGGACATGGCTACCTCCGACCACCTTTTCCCAACGTCGAGGGAAGTCGTTCGTTGCAAACTAATAGGATGGGATCGAGCCTTAACCAGAGGTCAAAAGAGTCAGATTGGCTGTGCTGAGCTCTACTGTAATCGGCAGAAGGACTTCTACACTTGATAGCGAAATGTACTTTTGGAGTTAGCAGAATGGAGTGCACAACAAATGATCCCGTCTCTCCGCTACACATAGTGACACTTTCACGTTGTTGAACATGCTGCGTGGCGGGCGACTTACAATCAGTAATATCCACAGGCATGGATACACACCAACTCTTCTACTTTCGTCCTCATCGAAGGAAACGGCGGCGAGAAAGAGTGCCAGGGAGGCGACAATATGCAGCTATTGTCAGTTCCTCGATAGCGGTCCTCGATAGCGGCATCTCGCGAAGGAGAAGCCTGCTGGCTAATTTCAGCAAGCGGTTGCCAAGGACGATCACCCCAAGTTGCCAGATAATAATCAGTAAATTAATCTCCTCGCAATAGGAGCAGCGAGACGGCACTCTGCAACTTGCTCTCCCTCCCTACCTCCTCTTGCACGCAGTTCGAGTGCATACTGTCTCCTGCACGCCCTAGCGACATCCTAGCACATCGACGCTGTGCATCCTCCCTCGAATCGTCTTCCCGTCTTCGGTGAAACCGCCTCACGACTTCTGGCCTTCACGCGCCCCTTCGAGCTTGCCTTGCTTTCTGCCCTTCGTTGAACAGTTATATTAATTCCCTGCGCTTGGCTCTCGCATTGCTGTCGCAAGTGGCTCTCCCTGCAAGCCACGTCGAGCCCATTCCGCGCAGCCTCTGCTTCCTCCCCATTAAAGTCATTCGCCCTGGCTTCACCAACTTCCTTTTCCGCCTCTGCTGGCCAACGTCGGAGGCGTAGTTCTGCCGCGAAGCATCCTCCGAATCTGAACCTCCACGACTCCTCCGACTCGCGCAGCAGATTTGGAACAACATCGGGCAGCTCAGGTGGACATCTGGGGGACGTGCTGCCCTCCATCCCCGGTACACCGGCCAGTTTTGATATGTCCTCAAGATCACCCTCTCCGCGACCTGGAGGCTGGTCGAGTCCTGGCTTGAACACCCCCAATGACACGGGGGTTCGATCGAGCCCCATGCGGGGATACGCAAATGGAGCATCGCAGAATGTTACTTGGGCATCGGCCCAGGCAAGAAGCGCAGAAGTGAAGGGCTATACTGCGTTCAATCCGCGGAATCAGGGTTTTTTTGGAAGACACTTCCGGAGGATTTCAACACATCTGCCTTTCAGCCAGCCTGAGATGAAGGAGAAGTCAGGAAGGGGACGGTACCAGGGCAATAAATCAATGCAGATCTTGAATGCACTTGGGATGAATCTTTGGCGATTGAGAAGATCACTCGGATTGGTATTGTTCCTGATACTTAGTGTAATCATATTCTACGTTACTCGTAAGTCGTATTCGCCGATTTGATGTTCAAGCAACTAACGGGACACAGCACTGCACCGAATATACCGAAGGTCTGCACTGATTGGCGGAGGTGGTAGCAAGTATGTTATAATACTTGCCGCAAACCAAGGCGGAGGTGTGATGGAGTGGAAGGGCCCTCGTGAGTGGGCCATTGAAAGAGACAGTGTCAAGAACAAGAAGAAGTACACACAAAAATGGGGCTACGACCTGGAGATCGTAGATATGAGCACTAAGAAGCGCTACGCGCACGAGTGGCGAGAAAGTTGGGAGAAGGTGGATACAATTCGAAATGCCATGCGCAAGTACCCGCACGCTGAATGGTATGTACTGAATCATCGCTGGTGTCGCGTTGCTAACTGTAATAGGTTCTGGTGGTTGGATACAAATACCTTTATCATGGAGCCTTCGTACTCCCTGCAAAGCCACATTTTCAAACGCCTAAAAGCTGATACCTATCGCGATATCAACAAATACAACCCCTTGAATATTTCTCATCCTCTAACGGAAGAATACCTGGACCCCGAAACTCGCTCCCTCGACGGAGATGGCAGAATGGATTCAATCAACATGATAGTACCACAAGACTGCGGCGGCTTCAATCTCGGATCCTTCTTCGTCCGGAGGAGTGTCTGGACCGATCGATTACTAGATATCTGGTGGGACCCTGTTGGCTACGAGCAGAAGCATATGGAGTGGGAACACAAGGAACAAGATGCCCTGGAATACATGTATATCAACCAACCCTGGATACGTCCGCATGTTGCGTTTATAAAGCAGCGCAAGATCAACAGCTTTCCACCAGGAGCATGTGGAGAGAAGGGGGATGATCCTCAGATCCACTATCAAGAAAAGGACAGAGATTTCCTGGTCAACATGGCTGGCTGTGAGTGGGGTCGAGACTGCTGGGCCGAGATGTATAACTACCGACAACTGAGCAACCGCCTCAATCGCAACCCGTGGGAGAAGTTCAAGGACTGGATTAGCGACTCTGTCAAGCATATGAAAGAGTCGAAGAAGAAGAAGGGGAAGAAGGATGGCAAGGCCAAGAAGGACGATAAGAAGAAGGGTAATCACTAATGAGGACATAGAGGAGCGCGACGTGCATCGGCGCTACTACGACACGACCACTAGACCTTTTGGATTGTTCAAGCTGCAAGATCGGCTGTTTTTCTTCTCACAATACCCGCCATTTTGCAAGGGTGTCATGAGATTCGATATCTTCTCGATGTCTTTGTATCATATGTTACGAATTTGGGCTGGAAGTCTTGTCGACATGTTAGACACATCAGGGGCTGGCGTGTCCTTATTCAACTTATTTCGTCCTTGTAGTTCTGCCATCAACAAGCATCGCGATTTCCGCGTTTACGTTTTTTTCCCGCCTCGTCGTATACGATGCCCCTGACTGTTTTTCTGTTCTCCAGGGCTTGAATGCTCAACTTTTATTACTGTTGGCTAAGGCCCAGTTGGGATATATGAATTCTAGTTCGCATTACGGCGCTTGAACGTTCTGTTTTTCTTGGGGCTTTTTTTCCGCATAAACACGATCACGTTATCTTTCTCAGATGGCTTTTTCTTCTTCTTCAGATGTCAGCTGTCATGTACGTCAGCCCCTTAGTGGCAATGATAATAATATCTCTTGAACCCAGACTCTGCCTACTATTATCGCCTTTTTTGGTTGTGAAATCTAATGATGAAACTCCAGTATAAAATTAAGTGCAAAAAAGGCAACTATATTCGATACTGTCAGGTCCGAGGGAACAATCTAGTAGCTATTGTACAGCACCTTGTGCAGCAACATTTGGAGTTTACAGAGCACGCTGAATCCTCTTGGCATTTGACTAGAATGCACTGTTTGTCTGACAGTGGTTAATTTGGAGCGGTGCCGGCTTTTCGTTTTGATTGCGTGATGCATGTGGATTGTTCCGACACTGCGTTTCTATGAAAATGGACAACATGCGGGGACAATCCACAGGTCTATGCACATGATCAAACTAGCGCTCGCAAGGGCCCTTTAATGAGACACAACTTGGAGGTTAGCTAGAGTACAGATAACCATGTAATTTGACATGGTTAGTCGTGACATGTCGAGCATTGGGGCAGGTGAGCATGGTGAATGGCTAAGCCCCAGATAGGTAGGGAGTGGCTTGTGATGCGTGACCTCATTCGCTCACGGGTTAGAGATGCAGCCACCGCTTTTGTACATTATGACCCTGAGGCCGCCGCAGGAACCTTGCTTGTATTCCTCTTCTTTTCTACAAGTGTACGCCCGCTCCTTTCTCCCATATCCAAACATCAACCTCGATCGGGCCTCCTCGCTCAAGCGTCATTACACGTTCTAGCCTGTGCGTCGGGACGTCGAGCCAGCCTCTACTAACCATAGCGTCATCTCACAGGCTCACGCCCAAGCTTATCTCCAACGTCTGCCAGCACGACAACAAAGGCGCAAGACAGGGAGCATATCAGGAGTCGTGTAGCATTTGTCGCCTAGCAAGGCTCTCTATTTGCTTGTTTCTCCAAACCCCCAGCCTCGAGCCTGGCATCCAACTCTGGGAAACAAAGGAACCGAGATCGGAACCTTTCCACTTGAGCACATACCTCACTCCCCACCAGCAGCCGACAAACACGTCGTGAGCCTGTGAATACATACTCCGCAAGGCCGACCTCGCACAAGCCTCCATACACTGCAAGGCCTCGGTCTCTTCAAGGTAGCGAAGATGCAGAACAGAGAGCAGCAAGCCCCCCCAGCAAGGCAGAGTAGACGCTCGCAAGGCACGCGGCCACATGGCCAGACTGTGGCTCCTACACTCTCTGCCCTGTTGCCTTCCAGACAGCAGCACTCAGAAGGTACGTCATTCACGCTCACGTCTCGCTGCCCTCCTTCATCAGTGCTCACTCAACCCTCAACATTGACCTCACTGAACACTGCTGACATGACCATCTTGCAATCAACAGAATCATGGATCGAGATCGGATCCAGGCCATCCTCATCCTCCCTCTCCTCTGTTGGCGACGAGATTATCACAACTGGCCTTCGGGTCCAACACGACTCAAACAACCATCGGCGAAGACGACGCCGAGCTGCTAGCGTGGGTCCATTCCAGGTTGGGACAGGACATCGTGTCAGAAGCGGAGGCGGAAACAGCAGCCAGGAAGAATACGATGAGAGCGAGAGCGAGTCTGATCGGGTTATGACGTCTTCGACTGAAGGCGTCGGTCCCTCTCCTCTACAGTACGAGCTGCGTAGAGCATCGCGAAACCCGGCTTCGGTCGCGTCTTCAGAGACCATGTCGGAGCGAGAGGGGGACGATGAGGATGAAAATGACGACGAGAATTCCACGGCAGTCAACTACCCTAGATCAACTGGACAGCAGTTTGAGCCTCGCCCGAACGCGTTCTCACACCCGCCTACAGAGAATGTAATGCGGTCGGAGTCAGGAGGAGGTTCTATGCCTCGTAGACCTGCGGCTCGACCCTCGGTGCAACGCCATTCCTTCCCTCAACACTCACCCTTCAACGCTGCATCACCCAATTACCAGCCAGATCATGATGAAGCCCTGCGAGCCAGTCTCTCCACATTACTCTCTGCTGCTGCCGCCGTACGAGGTTTGCCTAAGCCAGGCCAACCACGTACCAATCTATCCCAGTCCTCTACTCGTGTGGACCCTACATCACTTCGACTTGTCCCAGAGTCTGTGGCCCTGGGTGACATAACAGAAGAAACAAGCAGCAACCGCGTTTCATCTACCTCTGTGTCCTCCCCCACTTCCTCAGACAAGTCGAAGCGGAAAGCCAGTCCACCTAACAATGTTCGCAGCAACAGCAAGGATCGCCGTGCCGTTAAGAAGGCTCGAAAAGTTGGCCCGCTTGTTGATGAGATCAGCCCCACCCTGTTGACTTGGGTCGTCAGTGCTGGAGTCGTGGTGCTTGTCAGTGCTCTGAGTTTCTCGGCTGGCTACGTTGTTGGTAAGGAAGCTGGCCATGCGGAAGCGATGGGCAAGATGGGCTCCGTTGGCAGTGAAGCCGGGAGATGTGGGAAAGAGGCGGCCAGTGGTATGGGGCTCAGGAGACTGAGGTGGACTGGCGCAGGTGCAGTCGTTAGGGTCTAAGTATCTAGCATCTACCCTTTCATGGACTGTTACGATGCGTTGAGCGTTAGGCGAAATTATAATGGTGTTCCTAATACACAGTCCCGGAAACAAGCAACAGTATGATCATTTCATCGGCGTTTTCAATCATCATTTGGGAGATTATCAATGGCGTCTGGAAGGCGTTGGTACGGCATGTCACTTAGCATTCGCTTTTGGATTCTGGGAGTTGTGGGTTTAATTATTACCCTACTCGTGGAAACATAGATGCAGGATGGCTGTAACTCCGATCCTGCCTGGTGAATCTACACTTCAGTATATTACAAACCAAATGAAATCTTCACTATTATTCTCACAAACTTTAACCCCGTTCTTCCACCTTTGACGAACAAGTGTGCAGTCCAACTTGTAGCTCGCATGCACTTCCACTAAGTATAGCTTTTGACTGTCAAGGTGTCGAAAGAGGGAATTTAAGATGAAACCATCGCCACAAGGTCTTATAATACCCCACCTCATACCCTTGTAAGTTAAGCTCAATTTCGGTACTTTTTACAGCCCACACATACAAATAAGGAAACCAAATAGATCTGAATACAAGTACCATGAAGAAACTGGAAGCGTTCTCAATATGCGAATTCGTACCTCTATATTGACTCTAGGGGGCGTCAGAGCTCATCAAAAATGCGCAACCTAGGATCATCGTCTACATCTGTCACAGAATACACTACCGGCGTCTGTTTTCCCAACTTCCTCTTTGTAGTCGAAGATCCAATAAGTGCTTCCTTGGCCGCATCCGGTATGGGAGCATTGCGAATCCCCGCCCTCGAGCCAAAGTCAGGCATTTGCTTAGGGCCAACGAGGTGGTTCACGGGCTTCATCTGTTGGAAGAGCATTGCGAGTAGGATAAGGAGGGCGATGGAGCCGATAATGCCCCAGAGGACGCGGAGACGGCCTGTGGTCTGTCAGCGAACGTTTTTAGGAGAGCATGGAGTGGAACGTACGGCTCGTCGTGGCTTCCCACTCAGCTTCCAGCCTCGCCCTGTCATCGACCTTCTTCCTCGCGTCATCGAGCCTTGCAGTCAACGCATCGGCCTTCTCTTTCCCCACCCTGATCCTGTCTTCCAGCGCCGTGACCTGCTCCTGCTGCGTCTCGAACTCGGCGAAGCCCTCAAACTGCCCCTGCACCTCCTCGGTGAGCTCTTTGATGTCCGACTGGAACGTCTCGTGCAGCTCCTTCGTCAGTCCTGACAGCTCCTGCAGATTCCCAATCGTCTGGCGCAGCGAGGCTACTTTTTCTAATATCGAGTAGTACGTGTCGTCGAGCCGTCGAGACGTCTTGAGTGACTGCTCGGCAAGTTTGTGTAAGGCGGTGCGCAGCTCTCTAGCTTCCATATCAGCTCAGATCCCTTGCGATCGGGAGAGAAAGGATGGAGCATGTAGACTTACTCTTCCCGCGCCTTAACCCGCGCGCGCTCCCTCTCTACATCCTCAGGCCGGACCGGCCTCTGTGTAGGCTCGGCCTTGCGTACCTCCCCATTATTCTCCGTCGAAGTAACGGCAACGCTCTCTCTCCTGCTATGAGATGGCGAATTATCTTTACTCCTGCTAGCCTGTTTCAACAAATCCCCGAAGCTTGTGGGCGCGTGGAGCTGAACTGCGGATTGGACAGTGGATTTCGCATGGCGATGGTGATGGTGGTGTCGATGCGGGTGGTGATGCAGGGAGGGTAGGTGTGATTTCTTGGACGATTGCTGCGGATCAGAACTTATGCGCGGCGGAGAGCTGGGCGAGAAGAGGGCGGGTGCAGGCTTTGGTCGCCCAGAGTGTGGGTTGAACGATTGAAACGATTCCATGTCATGGTGGTTGATGTGCTTGATAAGTGCAAAGTGCAGATGTAGCTGGCGCGTGCTTTGCGTTCGTCACTTCTGAGATGGCAGATCGCGCTAGCCTAAAGCGAATATCAGATTTGATAATTTGCGATGTTCATTTCTACCTAGATGTTCTCCAAAGACCGCTTTATGGGTATCAAAACTCCTCATTCGCCGTCCTATGCAAGCTCTCCAACCCAAACCTTCGACATAAACGATTCGGGTGTCTTGGGCGGTCGTGTCCTCCTCCACTGGCATCATATGCTTACACCTGTGAAAGCGAGGTATTCAACATGTTTGAATTGCTCATGTGTCTGTCCATCTGATAGCGCGATTGCTCAAGACTTGAGCATCTTGTTTCGTTTCTCTCTCCGCTTCACACGCTCCACGCGCCTCTTGTGCATTTTTTCCTCCATCGCAGCGTATCGTACTCGCTCCTCCTTGGCCGCTCGTCTCGTTCGGATCTTTTCGATTCGTGTCTATTCCCTGGTTAGTCTCTAGGAGGTTCTCAATGCCCATCTTTCACACCACACATACTTGTCGTGCTGCTTCCTTCTCATCTTTCATTTCCTTCTCCTTCGCCTTCATGGCCGCCTGGGCCTTCCTCTCTTCTATGCGCTTCTCGAATGAGTTCTGACCAGCCTTGGGCCGGAATGCCGCCTTCGGTGCATGCCACTGCTTGCCTATGTAAAGTTGTGTCAGTTTTGAGAAGCTGCCAATGACTACTTTGGGTGCGCATACCGTTCACGCGCATACCCACAGCAGCAGGCACGTTATCTAGCGCTGTGGAGGTTTTCATATCTTCAGACATGTTGTGAAGTGGGTCGCTGTTCGAAACGAGGTGCTGGTGCAATGGTGAGTGGAGATCACGAAAAAAAGCTTAGCCGAGGACACCCCGAGATATCGATAAGTGCCCGTCGCACCAGACAGATTTTGGCGCTAGTACCCCACCAAGCAAGAATCTTGGAAAAAGGAACAGAGCCTCCCCCACCTTGGAAAGGCGTCACAAGGCATCATAAGATCTGATCTGATAAGATTACGGATTGATCTGCCTTTTGATTTTCAATTGCCTTTTGCCGTCCGTATTCCTGCCCTCCACGTTAATACCCAGACGTCCCAGAGGCGTGCGCCTCTGCCCATCTCTGTATCACTTCGGTATCGATCAACGCGCGCTGAAAGCAAGGTTCGTACAGGCTAAAAAAATTCAGTCACACATTACGGAATCGGGCTCCGATTTCGTCCTTCTGCATTCACCTTCCCGGTCCACTGACCACACCCCAGCGGCAGCCACCGCATATATGAGCAGCAGGCTTCTGTCATACCTCTTTCTCGTACTCCCGATATTCCCACAAACATAATTAGATCGTATTCGTGCCTTGTCGCCGACCGTACGCTCAACTACTTATAACCCCACCACCATGTCCTCCATCTCATGACAGTATACCATTTGTTCTTTTGTCCTCGATCGCAATTCACTGAGCGCCCATGGAACTCGCGAAGCGCCCGATAGCAGTGGTGGAGGGTGCACCCAGAGTATCTGAACCAGCAAGGGTAGAAGAAGTGCGCAGTGCCTCGACAGGACAAGGACAGGAAGCCTTGCAGGATGTTGTCTGCGGGTCACTAGCTGGGATTGTTGGAAAATACATCGAGTATCCTTTCGACACCGTCAAAGTACGCCTGCAATCGCAGCCAGACCACCTTCCTCTGCAATACAACGGACCACTAGACTGCTTCAAGAAGTCTTTGAATCGTGATGGATTCTTGGGCATATACAGAGGCATCAGTGCACCTCTAGTAGGCGCAGCTGTGGAGACGAGCTGTCTGTTCTTCAGTGTGAGTCTTGCTAGCGCTGGTCGACGAGGTCTGGAGAACTCCGCTTATGGATATCATAGTACCGCCTAGCCCAAGATGCTGTCAAGGCAGCTGGCATCTATCCTGAGCTGGCCAAATTCCCAGGCCAAGACCTGCCCTACTCAGCAATGCTCTACTGCGGAGCAATCTCTGGCGCAGTCACTTCGCTCTTCCTCACACCCATCGAGCTAGTCAAATGCAAGATCCAGGTTCCAACAGAGATATCTAGCGTTGGACTTCAGAAGCCCGGTATTCTCAGCATTATAGGCTCAATATATCGCCACCAAGGAATCAAAGGCTACTGGCATGGGCAGCTGGGAACTCTCATTCGCGAGACAGGTGGTTCCTCGGCCTGGTTCGGCGGCTTCGAAGGCATGAAGCTTCTGTTCCAGAAGCACAACCAAAAGTCGGGCTCCGCAAAGGGTGACGACCTTTCTGTATACCAACGGTTGGTTTCCGGGGCAGTTGCTGGAATGTCCTACAACTTCATCTTCTATCCCGCCGACACGATCAAGTCTCGTATGCAAACTGAGGATGTCAAGGCCATTACCGGAGGCCAATCTTCTTTTGGTGCTGTTGGCAAAGCCATTTGGAAACAGCATGGGTTGAAGGGAATGTATCGCGGCTGCGGGATTACAGTCGCCAGGTCGATCCCGAGCTCTGCTTTTATTTTCACGATATATGAAGAGTTGAAAAAGCGCTGGCCGAAGCAGCAAGTAGACTGATTTCTTCTACTCTACGAACACGAGGACGTGCAGTATGTTTCGTTCTTTTGCGACACCAGTTGAGCGATCATAATGATCAAAGTTTAGGAGCATTCTCACAGGCGTTCAAGCGGCATACTGAATAGTCGGCGTTTGGTCTAGTTTCAACAACTTGATTTCAGATTAGAATATACCATAGACTTGGACAAACAGCATCAAAGCACCAAAACTCTATTCAGAAAATATCGAGTTCAGTCAAAGAAATGTTGCGCGGCAGAACCTGCGGGAACACATGCAAACTGTAGCCACACATCACATGCGAGAGTACCCCTGTCGTGGCTGAACTAGGCCGGGGAGTGTGGGGAAATCTGCAGCCGGCGATGTGACGCGATGCCGAGGATCAAATGCCAGAACGTCGAGCTCGATCGCGAGATAGCGCCGGAGCCGAGAGACCTCGCTTTCTTCACAACTCAACCTACAAACTACACCATTAGTGTTTTCTCTTAATCTTCATACCTTCTTCACATCTTGCGCCTTTACCACGACTATAGCTATACATTGCGACTTGGAATCCCGAAGCTTGCGTGAAGCTAAGATCGAGTCGTCACAAGCACATCTGAAGCAATGGACCGGTTACATGCATTCGAGGTACGAAACCAACGTATAGAGTATAGAAAATAATTTTACTGACGCGATGGATAGGCAGCGATCGAGAGAGTAATCCTAGACCCCAAATACCACGACGCCCTCTCGCTCGTGAAAGGAATCAGAAATGGCCTCGTATACGGCACGAAAGTGCGGTTTCCGCACGCCTTGGTGTACGTTCTTGTCCCTTACCATTCCCTATATACTTCAACTCACATGCGCTACAGAATGATAGTACTCTTCAGATCCGGCTCGTACGTATTCCCTCTCCGTCCTTCCTCCCCCTTCAAAACCTACTCACGATGAGAGGTGGATTCCGACTGACAAACATGTACAGCCTCCGCACAAAAGCCTGGCTCGTCTTCAAAGCCACCCGCCAACACGCCCGCAACCTCGCCCTCTTCTCCCTAGTCTACAAATCGTCCATGCTGTTCCTCCGGCACACCTCTCCCACCGGCAAAGAACGCCACTACGACGCCTTCCTCGCTGGCCTCATCGGCGGCTACACAATCTTCGGCCGTACAATCCACAACTCGGTCTCGCAGCAGATTGTTATATATGTGTTTGCCCGCGTGTGTCTTGCCCTTGCGAAATTGGCGGTCCAGCCAAGAGGCGTAGGGAAGATTGAAGGTGGAGGGGGAGGGATGGGACTGATTGTCAATGAGGATCTGAGGCGAACGGTTATCAAGAATGCGTGGCCGGCTTTTGCATCGTTGAGTTGGGCGGCGGTGATGTATGTGTTCAGGTGGCATCCCGAGACGGTGCAGCCGAGTTTGAGGAGTAGTATGAGTTATATGTGGGTTATCCTTTTCTTTATCTCTGTGCTACTCAACCAATGGAGGATTCAATCTCTGCTGGATGGAGAGAGAAGACATGCTGACTTGGATTATAGTTACGTGCAATCGGACGACTGGGACTCGCTAAGGACTTTCTTATGGCATAACAAATAAGCTCAATCGTCGAAAGGGCTGTCGGTCACCAAGGGTTCACACTTTCTCTTCTTGTGTATGCTTGGACACATTGTACGATTTGAATGCATGGGCATTGCATCAGAGAGGTTTTGGTTCTACAGGCGTCTGGCAAGAATACGTATGCATCAGTTGAAATAAAGTGATAGAAATAGAAGACTCAAAAACATTCATAGAAGGCTCCACCAATGCCGTTCGGAGGCTTTAAACTACAGTATATTTTCCATATATTATCTCTTATAGCTGTCACTCACATGCCGTCAAGAGCGTTATAGGTGAATGGCAATATCACCTTTGCTTGGTTTTCCTAGAAGCTCGGCTAAGCCAGCTGTTTCCATTGGTGTTCACAGCCTTACAGCCTGATAGACGTCATAAGCTACAGAGTGACAATTACTTCATCGCGAGCCAAGAGAAGACAGCCTGTGTTTCATTGATTGGTTGGTGTTAGGTCTTGTGAGTTAACCTCAATGCCGCTTACAAAGTATCAATTTAGTGCATATCGAGTCCTATTAAGATCTGTCTGTAGATGTCGAAGGCGTCCCCGCATATATGCGGTTGAATGCGAGAGACTAATGCTTGTTTGGGTGTGACTAGCATCGCAGTGATGCAGCAGTCGACATCCGTACAAGCTGTACGAAGTATATGAGTTGTGAACACGTGCAGCGCTCTGCAGACGTCAAAAAAACGTACCGAGTCCATGTCAGTATTTAGGTGCATATGCGAGAAACTTCCTATGCATGTAACCTATGCAACGAATGACAGCCGCAGATATTCGACCAACCAAGAAGGCAAATGTTTCGAAAATAAGTGCATGCAGGCGGTGATGAGTTTAAGGTAAGTGCGTGCAGATGAATATGGGGTGCAGGTAGGAAAGTGGAGCAATAGGGCTGAGCGGAAAACGCCTACGTTGCTGTTAGGTGCTGTCAAGTGCATTAGCTATGGTGATTGTGGCGGTAGCGAATCGCTTGCAGACGGTGACTATTTCGGGATAGTACACCCGATCTAGTCCTGATCCTACGAGCTTCTGGAAACCTCAGGCACGGTGTCATGTGGGTTTGTAGACGTTACCACGTCATTGGAAGATCGCATGTCGTTGTCATCGTAGTCGTTGTAGATCCGAGTTGATGTGCTACCTAGTTATAGGGTGCGGTTAGGTTCGGCGTACAGAACGTTGTCTTGACCGGTGCGGATACTTGAGGATATAATAATAAACTAGAACATTACTGGAGGATTGAATGATACTTGGAGGGTTTGAGCAGCCAGAAGAGGGCGAAGAGGGCGTCGCGCTGGCCTAGTGTTGTAACGTGCTCGTGCTCGATGTAAGTCAGCTTTCCTTCGGCAACATGGAGCGAACCTCTCACCTACGCTCCAAAAAACTGGTCAAGTACATTGGCAGTGACAACGTTGCCATATGCTCCATGAATCACAAGACCGGCGTCCCGTGTTGCTGGCAATCTCTCATGGCCTTCTTTCCATGAATATAAAGTCGTGACTCCTTCGATATCACACCTGTTTTACACATACCTGGGATAAGTTTCTACTCTCATAACTTGTACATTAGTATTTCAACATCGAATTTTGTATTCTTACCAGCCCGTTCCCATTGTTGTACCATCTGAGGCATTGCGATCGAAACTTGAGCGAGGTTGCTTATACGATCAATACACGACTGGCTTTCAAACTGCTCTTCGAGTTAAAGCTGTTGTGGCCCCTTGGTGCTTAGCTATCATTGAAAAGTAGGCGAATGCGTCCTTAAGACATGAGCTGTTACCGGTGTTGTATAGTGCTGATATTGTCGTAGATGCCTTCATACCCTGAAGTCAATAAGACTCCTTATCAGAACAATCCAGAAGCGTTGTCTCCAGATAGACCGCCTCAATTGAAACAAACCACTTGCGGCTGTGGTTGTCGATGTAGAACTCGCGGGATTGAGGGAGAAGGCGAAGGAGGGAGCAATGATGACGATAGCGCCTCTACCTTGGTGGGCTCCGAATTGGAATTTCCTGACAGCTCAGATGGCCCAGAGTCGCACGTGAGAGAGGCTCTTTTTTGGCCATCACCATCACAAGGAGTGGGAGGTATGAGCGAAGCTCGGACTAGAATCGGGATATTCGAAATCGGTGTCGAGGGCTTCCGACTAAGGCAGCCTATGGTCGAGACAGAACCCCTTCGTCCGCATCGGATGCCGTCCTTTTACGAGGAAGGGTCGGAAAGCATGAGGAACCAACATGGTAGCGAAAATCGTAGTGTTGTGGCATCCGATGGCAGAAGCGTGAGCAGCAGGTCCCCAGGGCCAGGCATTGGGTCGTGGATTGGTCAAGAACTCCAGCTCAGAGAGCTTCATTTTGAAAAATACCATTTCCTCGTCAGGCCGCTTCGACTCACTCCACAACATCGTTACTGCCGTGGATTAGTGGCATCCCATATGGTCGTGCCAGACGAGGACTTCTATGGACGAGACGGATAGTCGACCGTCTATTGCTTGTGCTAGGATCAGTCTTTTCCGTTTAAGTGGGATCCGGGGGTTGGCTGTTCCCTTTCGTTGTCAGTTTGTGCGTTGTACGGTCGTTCCCAGTGGTTTGGAAGTGGTGGGAAAGGTTCTGGGAGGTCCAAATTGGGACTGGAGCTGAAATGGTCAGACCAGGTTGGGCTGGGGCGTTTGGGGTTAACACAAATTGATTGATACACAACTATCAGTTCTTCCATCTGAGCACATGCCCAACTCACAACTACGTGGCTTGCATAACCGGTACTCCTAGACTCGCATATCAGGGTTTTTTTCAGCTTCTTGTGCGGGTTGCGGCCACACCCGAAATCTCCTGGACAACCTTCCACTCTTTTAACCCTTTCTTTTGAGGCCGGTCTGAGGTCACGTTCAACCCCGTGCGGGTGTCGTGCTACTGGTGGCGTGGGGATTGATGAGGCATGAGGCATTATTTGTGCGGACTCTGGACGTTTGTGGGTGCAGGAAGCTGCAGGCCGGGCGCTGGCGGTCGCGATCATTGGCGGTCGTCGATCCCCCAGTTCCCCATGGCGAATGCTCCTCCACTCCCCCAGGACGCTTTCCGATCGATGGCTCTTTTTTTATAGTGGGTTTCTGTCTTCCAGGCCCGTCTCCCCGCGCTGCGCGGCACACCAGCTCGCTAGCGAATGCACGAGGTTTATCATTTGCTGACTGGCGTGGCGCTCCCTGCTCGTCTTCCTGACGAAAGCGTGCTTATCGCGCTGCGTCTCCAACGTTTCAATGCCCACAAACACCTCATCAGCCCCTTTATCGCGGGCCTGTTTTATATCTCGTGCAGAACCGGCTTGCTTGGACTTGTGCCCCGACGGATCAATCTCGAAAAGGGCTCCCCGTTGAGCCACTCCGCGGTCCGTTAACGCACTTCATCAAAGCACGCTCCATCCTTGCAACACGCTCAACAAACACCTCAGCCCATAAACCTCTCAGCCCCATTCTGGATCTCCAGGTACCATCGCCGTTCCTCTTACAACTCCGTGTTTAAACCGTCAACGTTACTGCACACGACCTTCTTCTTTGCGACCCTTCCTCGTCCAAGGAGACGTGCGTCATTGTGCGCTGGCGTCAAACTTCGCGCACCAGAACCCATTCGAGCTTAATATCGAGCATCTTCACATGAAGACATTCCGGAACCCACCGTCTCTCACTGCAAGTCTTCATAGTTTTGACAAACATCTTGTTGTGTGGTTGTGGTTTCCTGGAAACAATCAGCGGTGAGCAATGCATCACCTCCAACTCGGTGGCACATGTCTGACATGCGACAGCTTCAACGACCCACTATCAAACCTCGCACCGGATATTCCACACCCCTGATTCGCTCCACTTGGCTTCACCGAATACCAATAGTCTTGTTGCACGCCGAATTGACAACTCGCGGGTCCGCAGTGAGTACTTGTCGAGGGAAAGCAGACCGCACGCGACCTCGTCTCCCGACATCCTCCGAACCACCCCCCTTCCCCGCACCATTCTGGCTTGCACTAGTTCTAGAGTACGCCTAAAGGTCTGTTGAGGGGGATACTGGAAAGCTACCAGATCGACAAGCGCTGCTCAGTTGGGACATTGCCATGAGAACAAGACAACACTACACTGAGCCATTTCCTAAAATCTAAGCATATTGACACCATGTCGTCGTCAACCCTTCCCAGACTCTTCAAGGCTGAGCCTATCGAAACGAACACTATACCATCAAGAGATTACTCACAGGGAGAGAATTCTAAGCCTGTGCGCATGTTCGCCCCTGAGCCCCTGGAGACGACAATGAAGACAGACAGAAAGTTTACTCCAGTACCTGTTGAGACGACAACAAGGACGAACCGTCGGTTCGTTCCCCAGATTTCGGAGACAACAGCGAGAAGCAACCGCTCCAATACACAGCCAACAACTGTGAAACCGAGACGGTTTATACCGGAGCCTATAGAGACAACAACAAGTACTAATCGAAAGCGCGGAGAACAAGACGTTGAACCACGTTCTCCGCAACCGAAGGTCATAGAGAAGCAAGCACCCCGAAAGTTTGCACCTCAGTTGATCGAGACCGCAAGACGATCTCGGAAATTAGGCGATATGGCTCCAGCAGTCCTCCCTTCTGACAAAACAGAAGCAACTCATGGTAATGATACACATAATGTTAAGAGGGGCCGAGTACAGCTCGCTCCGCCACCGCCTCCGCCGCCGCCAGGAAATACACCAACTGTCGACCTCACGCACAATCTGTTGTTCATGGAAATGGAACGAGCCACATCACCTATAGTCATGCGGCAGCTTGCTCGAGCCAGAACCCGCTCGCATCACTCATTTAGAGCTCCGTCGCTTGAACCTATCGAATCCTCTGGATCAGAACCCTCGAGATCACGTTCCCCATCCACAACACCATCGGTCAATTCCGACCACTCTTACATGTATAAGGAAGCGACTCGAATGCAAAAAAGTGTTGATGACAGAGTTTCTGGGTATCTTCTCGAAATAGCTGCTAAGGCTGCTGAGAAGCAATTACATGAACAGGTGATGGCCGCCTTCCCAAATGACGACTATCATGAACCTGTACAACACTTTATAGGTCGAGATACAGACGATTCCGGCTCGTTTATCGAGGAAGCGAAACGAAACCGGGAAGTATCTTTCAATGAAGTCAACTGGGAATTGATCGCAATGCAACAGCACCGGGAGAAGCAGGAACAGCAGCAAGAAGCTGAGCGAGAGAAGAAGAAGAGACGGGAAGCTGAGTTAAACAAGCCAGACGGGGCTACGAACTGTCTGTGGGGCAACGTAGTCTCTCTTATGGACTCGTCAAAACCTCGTGAAGTGATTGGAGGGTATCAGAAAGACGGAGAGCTCAATTGCATGCGAAAGAGTGCACGTCCGCCCATGCTTGGGAAAGACATCAAGTTCCCCAGGTGTCCATCCCCGGCGCCAGCTCGCTTCGACTCTACTCAAGGCTGTAATGCTACTAGGTTAGCGATGTGCTACCTCTCCGAGCAGAGTCAGGCAGCTGAGAAAGGGGAGGGTCTTTGGTGTGGCGGGAAGCCCCAGCCAAATGAAGTGCCATCGCTGTGGTCCACCGCAAGCAGCCGTTCTCCGAGTCCTGGAGGCCTTTGGGCCGGATGTTGTATTGGCTCAGGCACCACACCCCCAAGAGGACCAAGCGGCCTTCTCACGCCACATACAGAGAAGGGAAATCCGCTCGAAACGCCGTGCCCCACGCCAACGACGAGCCTTTTACCGCCCACGCCACCTGCGTCACATGCCGATTTTGCTTGCATCGACGAAAAGCTGGCTATGGAAATCACGATCGAGGAAGAGTTTGGGGACGACTTTGTTACACAGGTGTATAACTATCTCTCACTTGGATACCCTGCTATTGCCCGTAATTTTGACGAGGAGTTAACCAAGATTTCCCACATACCTGTCGTGGAGCTGAGACAGGACGACCATCTCGCAAAATCCACGGGATACATTAGACTAGGAGAAGACGGAAATCTAATCAACGCGGATATCACTGAGGAATCGTGCACACGCTGGCGGGCGCTGCGGATATATGTGCAGGAATGGGCGAGACAGCAACCCAATATGAGTGAGGTTACATCAGGAGGGGCTGGCATTGCTGTAAGAAAAGGAAGTTGGGCTTTATAAGTAGATGGGTACCATTCGGTTGGATTGGGTTTGGCGTTATTATTGTAATTGTGATCGTTCCAGCGCGTACTATATCGAATATTCGATCCCAATTCGTGCGCCTTTTATTACTGTCTCAACTACTCTCTGATTTGCCAGCGACTTATCCCTCAAGCGCCTCAAAAATCGTCACGTCTTTTGTCTTCTTTTTCTGCTTTCAAATGTAAATCCTTCAATCACAAATCAGAACTGGTCTTTCGTGTCTGAGACTGAAACATACGCGTCACGATTATTTTCAAACCCGCTATTCAAGATCTGATAGGGGATGCACGAGATTCTCACCCCTGGCGCGTACTCACGTGGAGTGCGACGTGGGGGCGCGATATAACGCTACTGTAGGCTCTCTAAGCGAATGTCTAGGATGCCAAATCGGGAAGCCCGTTTCTTTTTCCTTATCTTTACACCATCACATTTGACCCCCGTCCCCTTTCCGCGTGGTATATACTCGCAGGAATTGACGTACCTAGGCACACCACCCTGTGCATGCATTCGGCGTAACGGTTATCGCAGGAAGGCTTAAGTTTTCACACATCTTTGTTGAATCACTGTGTGGTTTTGGTAGAACGTTTGTTTATCAATTACTCAATGTCCCAACCGGTAGGATAGAGGCGACCGGTATGGACCGAAGCACCGCCGTCGCTCCGGAAGGTGGCATCATCCGAATTTCTTTATTCCAATTTGGTGCTGGCTCCCATGATATGTGCTGATGCAATTCAACATCACGGTGCGAGCCGTCTCTCTTATCGCCTTGGTGTATTAACTAACGCTTGCTAATCTCCTCAAGACTCGGGTTCGTTGTAATTCGTGAGTCTACTGCAACAAGTCTTCGTGTCTTCAACCACCTTTGGCAATTCTTTCGATGCCTTCCTTGTATGGTACCGCTTCCATCACAAGGTTCGAACCCGTACCAGTGGGCTGGGAGTCCACCCATAGGCTTATCCTCCGCAAGGCTCTGTATCTGGTGGAGAAACGGCAGCCGTCCCACGTCCCTGACTACGCCTATATTGCTCGTTTACTAGGGATCCAATAGAAAATGCTCCCTCGGTTCAGATCCGCAACTACGGTTCTAGCCTCAGGTACGCAAGGTACGCAATCCTGTTTAGGCCAAAGAAAGATTCATGCTAGCTGCGACTCCCCCAGGTCTAGCTACCTCGGCCGAATTCCCTCTCCCGTAACATAATGCTGGCTAGCCTAGAAGTGGATCATATACGGGTTCCAGGCTTGTACGAGAATGTCCAGGAGTCAAGATCTTACCTTAAGGATTGGCCCATATCCAGTCTCGTGGATCGGCTGCTTTTTCCCATACCTTGCCAGCCCACCTAGGTCTCCGTCCTCAAGACACACCAGTAGTGTTCATAATGTGGGGGTGGCCATCTAAGATATCTGCGTAGAAACTCCAGGTTCCATTTATTTGTGAAGAGAAAGTTATGAGTGTACGCTGAACTGGTACGTCGGTCCTGCTTGTCGACGACGAAAAACGCGCTTACATACTCAGGATACTTTATTGCAGACATCATCTACACTCACGAGTTGTTCTCGTCTTTTGACGAGCGTTCTCTCCCTTCAGCCATGGGTGGTCAAGGCTTCGACGAGTCCTTTCAACGGCAGCTAGGGACCCAATCATGGATTCTCTACAGCATTGGGATGTTCCTCATACTTCTCCGAACGTTAGTCGCGCTCGCCTATCCCACGTATGAGAACAGTGGGTTGACTTCATTTACAGATACGCACGGTATCGGAGAACGGGAGGCTTTAGCCAACTCGCAATAGATGACTGGTTGATGATGACCGTCGTTCCGGCGTTTTATACAACACTAATTGTCTGTCTGAACGTCATCGTGAAAGGCGGTGGAAGCAATCTATATCCGCCAGAACAATTCGATACTTTCACACAAGAAGATATAGAGGAGCGAATATGGGGTAGCAAGATTGTTGTTGTGTCCGAACAGGTATGACTGCTCAGCATCGCGTCAGTGACGAAGTACTAATACCCGACCGAAGGCCATGCTGAACACTATCTGGTGCCTAAAGGCATGCATGCTCATCATGTACTCTCGCATGACAGTTACAACGAATTACCTCAAATACGTACGATGGCTCGCAATATACGTTAGCATTGGCTGGGTAGCTGTGGAGATCGCTTTTTTCACCCTCTGTATCCCATTCAAGGGCTACTGGGGCATGCCACCACCGAACCCGCAGTGCACGACCCTAGAACACTACGCCATGATCCAGGCCGTATTCAATTTGAGCAGCGACGTCTGCATGCTTTTCATCCCTATCCCAATCGTTCTCTCGCTTAGTCTGCCACTTAAGCAGAAGATGGTCTTGTCTGTCGTCTTTAGCATGGGTCTCTTCGTTGTAAGTGACCCTCACTCAACTCTTCATGAATCATAACCAACCCAAGCAAGATCGTTGCCGCAATCCTTACAAAATACTTTAATCTTAAAGACGTGTACGACACAGCCTACATGCTCTGGTACACGCGCGAATGCTCCGTTGCTGTCTACGTCGCCAACCTCCCCGGCATCTGGCCCCTCCTCCGCGAAAAGATCCGCTTCCTCCGAACACACACCTCCTCCTACCAGCAATCCAACTCCGCGCTCCCCCGCTACGGCACCGGCACCGTCACGCGGATGCAGCGCAGTAAACAACAATCCACCCTCAAACCCGACGACGAACTAGAACTCGGACGTAACACTTCCTTCGCGACAAAAAGTCTGACAAGATCGATACATTCATCCGTGAAACCGATGCATGACGATACGATGAGGAGTGGTAGTTCGGATAGCGATGTTCGGGCACTGAATGAAGGATGGGGAAAGGGGATGAATTTGGATATCAGGGTGGATAGAGAGATTGAGATTGAAAGGGGGAATTGGGATGATAGGAGTCCGGCGGGGAAGGAGCATTTCGAGTGGGAATTGGATAACAGGGGGCCGAAGACGACTATTGAGGGACCAGAGGGGGAGGTTAAGTCAGGATGAGGTGGTATTGCAAATAATGGATGGATATCTCGACATGGTAATGATGAACCTCTGGATAAAAATTTGTTTTAATAGCGTGGCGTTGTGGAAAGTCTCAATGTGTCAGATTCTTGTCTGAATACTAGTTTTAACCACGATGGAGATAGTTTCGCATTGCACTTTAAAATAATGGTCCTGCTTGGAAAGAGAGGAAGACAATTTTACCATTTAGTTGTCATCAAATATCCTCATCAAGTCTTATTTCTCGGCCTCCATATCACGCAGTAGCCTAGCGAGTCTTCTTGTCAACCTTCGACGCAGTGCTCAAATCCCAGTCATTGAGATACCCAACACCAGCCTAGTCTTACATTAGCCTTCTCTCTCGTCTTGCATCATCATTTCACTACTTACACTCAAATACGTAGCAAAGCTCAACCACGCCAGGTATGGAGCGAGTAGCCATCCGCAGACAGGATCGACCTGTCCCCAGACGTAGGCTAGATAACCAACAGTTCCGGTGAGGGTAACGATGTCAGCGGTAGCGGCGGCTGGCTTTCCAAATCCGAAGAAGAGAGGCATCCAGATTAGGTTCAGGCCGAGCTGGACCGTGTAGAGTGTTGCTCCTTGCTGGATTTTGTTAGTCACGTGGGGAAAATTTGCTTACTGTTTGACCTGCATACCTTAGTCAGTGCAACCGTTTCGGGGTTGAATGATCCAGCACCTGTCGTCCAGGCTCGATACGCCGTGTATCCCATTACAGCATACAGAGTCGTCCATACTGGGCCGAATAGCCAAGCCGGAGGATTGAGAGGAGGCTGCTTTAGTTTGCCATATGTTGCTTTCGTCTGGTCGGCTTTCGATGGAATTAGTATCAAAGATCACGAAGTTGTGCACAGAAGAAGAACATACGGCGTGTAGCATAGCCAATACCAGCTCCGCATACAACTGGTAGGAGAATGGCAACTGCTGGCTGCTCGAAGACAAACCTCGGGAAAGTCAAAGCGGGAATAAAAGTGGTCATCTTCAGAAAAGTTTGGCTGGTAGTTGGTAGTTGTCAGAAGTCGAAATCGCAATTGATGATCGATTAGTATGTGAGCAGTAACAGAGGGCTACTTCGTCAATTTATACACAAGATCTAGCAACTTCTGATCTCGCGGTCTCGCGATGTGACGTACCGGCTGAGCCGGCCAATCAAGGCTCGGCAGCTTCACGACGAAACACTAATCTCAATCTGGATGGCTAAACCGGGGCTCGGGGAGCGCGCCTTCCTGCTGTTCGTGCCTGGTTCCAGCTCCCTCTCCTTCAACACAACACCTGGTCTTCTTTCGCGCCGGGAAATATCTCTAGCACATCGTGAGTGCAACCCGCTTCTTGTTCGTATCCCTTCTTGCGCGCCCATATCATCTTGTACAGCTCTCATAGCAGCTTCTACCTCCGTCCGTGGTCCTTGGATACCGCCCTGCCTCAGCTCCTCTTCCTTTCTTACGTGGCTGCGTCGATTGCATCAATCGCATCATGCGCCGCCGCCCTCTTGTTGACCTCATTTGCTTCCCTCCTCATTCCCGTTCATCGCGTCTCGTCATCTCATTCACTTATTTGTCGTTCTTTTCTAACCCGAGGCCATGATGGCAAACAGCTTTCCGGCACAATTGTCTATCGATTATAACCCTACCACCTACCTACGAGACCAGAACAAGCTGTTTCCCTACCTCGCTGTGCTGATGGTCGATTTATTGCGCTCCGTTTGCCATACCTAAGCGCCCTAAGGCTCTGATCGGGTTTCCCTTCGACGACCTGCATTCGCCAACTCCAGTTCACCGTTCACCGCATACACAACCAGACGCGAGTCTATCCATACTGCACTATGGATTCATACACGTATACTCGCCGCAATCTCAGTTATTGTTTCTATTGCTCACTCGTATAGCTCTCGTGAAGATGACCGCCCTGCGGTCGACTCTTATAGGCGACGTTCTCCCGGTAAGACTAAGGATTTCACCTTACAACATTTCGTTTGCTCCGAATTTTCATTGCACACTCATCGCATTATCGCCACCTGTATTGTCTATTTCGTTTGCTCGTCTCATACTTGACCAACCCAATTTCCTGACTCTTCAATGTTCAAGTTACTGACAGCGAGATGAAAAGGCTCAGGAGACCGCCGACCCCGGCAAGCACGGGGACGCTCTCGTTCCCCGGCGAACATCGACCGATACCAACCCGATCGCGCTCGAGACTACGAGTACCGCCCTCGCGATGGCCCTGTTCGACGCAGATCATCCCCTCCTCCAGTTCAGCCTGGTATCGACAGATATGTCCCTGGACAGGACAACTTCGCGCCAACGTTCACCATCAACCCGATTCAGAACCCTATGTCCCTAGAATATCAGGTTGGCTTCAATTTCTTTGCCGAGTGGTGGCGCATGGAGCAGGTCATAAAGGAAGAGAAAGAGCGTGCCAAGAATGGTGGTAGAAAGCCTGTACTCAAAGGCGAACGAGAGGCACGCGAAGAGCGAGGTAAAGAACGCGAACAGATCCAGGCCGCTTATGATGAATACAAAGAAAAACTCCAGGTGCAGATGGCAAAGAGCTTTGTCGACAAGCACAAGCGCGAAGAGTGGTTCAAAGAGCGCTACGATCCCGCATACTTGACGACCTTCAAGGCAAAGCTCAGGAGCTACCGTCATGCCATTTACACCGACTGGAAACGACAATTGGACGACGGAACCTTCGATGAGTTCACCTTAGAGGGCATCTATAAGAACGAGAGCAACGGTGCGGGCGGAATTGTCGAGAAAGAAGAAGGTGAAACCACTGCGGCTAACGAGGTGCTCGGTGTTGGTGATCTCTTGCCCTGCAAAGGTGGAGAGCTGCGGGACGAAGCGGCGCTTCAACCTACACTTCTCATCAAGACAATTGCCCCTACCGTCAACCGAGAGAAGGTTGAGGAGTTCTGTAAGGAGCATCTAGGAGAAGGTCCGGGTGGTTTCAAATGGCTCAGTCTAAGCGACCCCAATCCTCTGAAAAAATGTCACCGTATTGGATGGGTGATCTTACATCCAGGCGAAGAAGCCCAACCAATGATCATCGATGACCGCGGCGACGCGCGCAACGAGGACGATGAAGATGGGGCAGTTAAAGAGGACTCTGAGCAACTACAGACCCCTTTAAGTACTGCTCACAAAGCATTGGAAGCACTGAATGGTAAAACTGTTATTGACGACGAGCGCGGAAACTTCACTTGTCACGTTGGTGTTCATGACACTCCTACAGCGCCACGAAAAAAGGCGCTTTGGGACCTCTTTTCTGCCCCTGAAAGAATTGAACGCGACTTGCAACTGGCTGAGCGTTTGGTATCCAAGATGGACAGTGAACTCAAGGAAATTGCGGAGGAAGGATATGAGGATGTAGATGGAGTTGCCAATATCGAGCAGCGAGTCGAAGACCTCCGTTCCAAAGGTTGGCTACAGCCACCTGCTAATGCCCCCGCCCCGGCTAAGAAGAAGGAACCGGAGGAGTTGGAAGAGGGTGAGGATGAAATGATGGAGGATGAAGATGAAGGACTTTACGACGAGGAAGTTGATGATGAAGAGCTTCTGGCTAAGAAAAAGAAGCTCGATCTGCTTATCGAGTACCTCCGTCGAGTCTACAACTTCTGTTTCTTCTGTGTGTTCGAGAGCGATTCAGTTCATGAATTGACTCGAAAGTGCGCAGGCGGACATCTTCGACGACCCCGTTCCAGCCTGACCACAGCCGCTAAGGCCACGGCGCGAGCCACGGCCACCGGTCAATCTTTCCCTTATAAGAAGCAAGAGTCTGGTGATGCTGAAGCGGGAGTGGGTGAAGTCGAAGAGAAAAAGGCGTCGAAGCTTAGCGCAAAGACACAGCAGCAACTCCAGCGGGCCTTCAATTGGGTCAAGACCTACGAAGACAAGATCTTGCAGCTTCTCGAGCCCGAGAGCGTCGATCTTAAGAAGCTGGGCGGAAAGCCCCTCGAGGAGGCCCTTGAAGATGAAATGATCAGATTTGTTAAGCAGGAAGATGAGTCAAAGTGGCGCTGCAAGGTTCCAGAATGCACGAAACTCTTTAAAGGCCAGAATTTCTGGCGTAAGCATGTGGAGAAGCGTCATGATGAGTGGTACGAGAAGCTGAAGACAGATGTAAGACCCCATGCTCTGCATACTTTTTTCACTCTACTAACTGTAATACAACAGATCAATCTTGTGAATACCTACGTTCTTGACCCTGCACACATCGCACCATCCCGTAGCGATGCAAACAGCAACGGTCATTTCCCAATGGGCAATCACGTCGCTGCTACCGGCACCCCCCGCGGGTTCAACCTTGCGAACATGAACTTCAATCCGGCGACCAACGGCATGCAGAATGGCTTTCCAATGCAAGCTCTCTTCAATCCTGCAATGGCTGGCGGTAATTGGGATCCTGCCTTTGGCAACGACGATAGGCATCAAGGTGGCCCAAATCGACGAGGCGGCAACCGCTTCAACACCCGAACGGCTGGCCCTTACGACAGACAACAACGGGATGGTCGCAATCCGCGATTCACCGGCGTTGGCGGCCGCTTGACTCCCCCTCCACGTGGTGGTAGAGGCGGTGGGGGCGTCGGTGGACGCTTTGGTGATGGTGGCCCTGGGCCTGTACAGTCGACTCAAGGCCGCTCCATCAAGAGCTACGAGGATCTGGACGCCGTGGGCAGCGGTGGCAACGGAGAGCTCAACTACTGAAGGCGCAGGCTCAGTGTGGCGGAGGCTGCTAGGAGCCTTGTATTTTCTAGTGTCTTTCTATTCCGAAGGTCTCTTGGCTATGTATGGTAAGGCTCGTTCATCGGTCTGGCGTCTGGGAGGGGTTAGCCAATTTGTCGATATTTCCTTGGCTTTGGTGTAGTTTCAGGTTTCGAGGTTTCTTCGAGATGGGGACAAGGAAGCCCAGGCTCGATGTTTTTCATTGCCAATTGCTCAAGTACTATGTAGATGTATAAAAAGAGCATAACCATGAACAGCGAGTCTTTGATTGCACGTGAGACTTAGACCATGGGCAGACTGTCTTCTGAGCTACTCGTCATGGCCATGGAGGGGTACGCCAAGCACGAAGGCGGGGGATGTTTTCCAGCCAAGATGTGAATTGAACACGTGGGGGCCAACAGTGTGGTGCCGTGCGATCCATTTGTGCCTTTGCATCCGCGTAGTGTGTGATCTCGACTGTTGTGGGCCTGGGAACTGTGGCTTTGTCGAAGCTGCGCTGCGCTGCACTGCGCTCGTTCCGGTGACGTCTGAGCCGTGGCTATTAGTTCAGCTGCATCCAGCACTATTTTGCTTTGCGCCTCGAGGGACCTGCTGCTGACCGACGCGCATCTGTGCCCGCAAGCCTCTTTCAGAAACAAACGTGCTGCTGATCTTTGGTGCGGCATCCTGACCGGGTCAGCCTGCCCTCAACACCAAGACAGCACTGGCGATGCACTGTCCAAAACTCCGCCTTGCCCACACGTCTTGAGCTCGTCATAGCCACGCGTCGATACTTGGTCGCCAGTACACCGGACACGGGCCGTTTATCCCCCAAGCTTCGCGCCTCAGTCCACTAACGTTAGTCTCGACTTACAGTTCTTTGTCAACACCGTCTTCACTATGACCTCCCGTGAGCCGCCGACTCTCAGGCTCAACGGATCCGCAGAGCCCACCACCATGGCTGCCCCACCGTCTTCAGTCACGAACTCGGGAGAGCCCAGCAATGCGCAGCGACCGCCAACAGCGCGAAATGACACAACCTATTCCAAGTTTTCCGTTGTATCTGTTCCACCAGAGGGTTCCATCTTGACCGGGAAACAAGAGCATTGTCAGTAGCACTACTACTACTACAACGCCCATAGACTCGACCGATTGCTGATATTTCTCCAGACCTCAAGCGTGAACTTGTCTCCCAGCAAACTCAATTCGAGATCGCGGAACTCTCCTCGCCCACGGCCCTTCAACGCTTTGGCGCGCCCTTCCGATCAGATGTGGGGGAAGTTGCACCAGAAGACTCAGACCTCCCTATTCTTCGCTATATATTTGTACACCACGTTCGCAACTTCCCATTCCTAGACAAGGCGAAGGAGAAGGAGTTTTGGCAGGATAAACTACAAACTGTATGTTGGGCAGCATCGCAATGAGACACTTGAAAGCTGACTGGGTGGTTTCACAACAGTTCCTAGAATCGTTCGCAAATAAGCATGTCTCATCTTCTGAGGACCGCTTGGAAGAGACTAAGAGGAGGAAGCTTGCATTAAAGGCAGAGAAGCTTTTGGAGCTCATGATAGTCTCCGGCATACCTACCGCTTCTGGTTACGAAGAGAGGATACGCTTTTCGGAAATGGAAATCGTAGAACGAGGCGCTAGCGGGAACGGTCTTGCAATCAATGCGCCGAGCGGTCATTACATCAACGGTTGGGACGTCAACGTAGCCGGAGTGCGGACTACGTCTGTCAAGAAGCGACTCCGGTACCATACGCATGCCGTGAGTACTTGATTCACATTGCCCCTCTTATTTAAATTGCTTCCGGAAGACTAACATGGCTTGCAGGAATATCTCATCAGGGCCAGACAGACAGATAAGCCAGAATGTTATGTCGGTCGTCGTTACCAAGATTTCGTCCAATTGCATAAGAGAATACGACTAGAGCTCCCGGGCAAAGTTCTACCGCCTCTCCCGCGAAAGAACGACAAAGACTCACTCATAAGTAGTCAAGACGATGATGCTAGCTCTATATCTTCAGGCTCCACACAGGGTCCGCCTGCAGATTCGTATGAGAAGGTCGATAGTGGAGGAGGCGGAGGGCTTCGGGGCTACCTCTGGGGTCACAAACGAAACGCTTCAACAACATCACTAAGCAAGAGCCGCTCCCCACGGGCGTCTAGCGACAATATAGCCTCTTACAAGGAACCAAGAGTACTCTACCGAGAAGAACAGCGTGTCTCACTTCGCGCCTTTCTTCGAACATTCCTGCAAAATGAGACTATTGCACAATCCCACGCGATGGCGGACTTTCTTACCGGCAAGCCAGTGGAGTTGAACGAGGAAGAAATGGAAGATATTGAAAGGAGGAAAGAGATGGACGAGAAACGCATCGAAGAGCAAAAGAAGTTTTACGAAATTGCGAGACAACGAGCCGCGGATCTCGACATACATATGGAGAAGTTCAGACGCGAGATCGTGGAAGCCAATGGACTGTCACATCTATTCCAAGAGGTCAGGGTGAAGAATACGATCGCTGAACTGAAACCAGAGTACCAAAAGTTCGCCGAGTGGCTGCGGATAGAAGTTGCAGCTACCATCTACCATCTCTTCTTAGCGGAGGATAACTCACCAGAGCTTTTTGCGCAACTCAAGCGTATACACTCCCTCGTTCCTTATACAGTTCTCAAGAACGTCATTAGAATCGCCAACCCGGCGGCGGTGATGAGTGGGGTTCTGGATCTTTTCCTTGCACAGCCCTTTGGTGCTCGGTCGTTGCTGCAGCGAATGTTCGGTTTGGCGATCAACGATGGCGTCAGATCCGTTCAGAAGTCGATCGATACACTTGGGTCAACCAAGATTAAGGATGATGTCCTCTGCGCTAAGATAAAAGCATATACAGATGCCGACGAAGATGTAAAGGAAGCCATACGAGTAGAGGCAGCGAACGACAAGGTCGACGTTGTGGTCACCATATTACGATCAGAATTCTTCGAGCCAGAACTTGAACCGGTACAGGTGGAAAAGGTTTTCAACGCCTACGTTGCTTGGAACAACGCGGTGGAAAATGTGAGCGCACGCAATCGATTTAGCAGAAAATCCAGCAATTATAGCAATCTCAGCATTAGTACTAATGGGTCCGGACAGTTCGACACAGAGCTGCGACAAGGCGCCGAGCTGTTTGCGCATCTTAAACAGTACCTCAAACTTTGCTTGAGGCAAAGAGACAAGGTTATGATGCTGCAAATAATAGAGGAGGTAAGTCAAGTTCGTCTTTAGTTGACCGAGTGAGAGCTAACTTCAGTCAGCCCACAACACTACACCTATTCCGCGACCTATTCACCATCTTCTATGAGCCCCTTGTACGAGTTTACAAGTCTGCAAATGTCTACAACAGCATCACAGATTTCGCTACATTCCTTGACGACATGATCCGTGTCATTGAAGCATGCCAACGACAAGACGTTTCCGCCGACCCCAACCAAACAGTCCAAGCCTTCATCGATCTTTGCGCCCGACACGAACACAATTTCTACAAATTCGTTCACGAGGTACACAACCATGACAATGGATTATTCGACCAGCTCATGGGCTGGCTAGAAGGCATCCTCGAATTTTTGAGGCATGGGCCAAGAGGAGGCGGAAAGTTGGACATGAACGCTTTATTCCAAGGTGGTATAGACTCGAGGGTCATCGACGGAACTAAGGCTATTAGGGAGATTAACTCGTTGATCAAGTGGCAGACAGCAAGAAAGAAGTGGCATTCGGATAAGACGAGACAAAAGATGGCGAGTGGTGGTGGTGATGAGCCCGGAGATATGATGGTTGGTATGGCTGGTTTCAAGACATCTGACTTTGGCTTAAACGCAGTGAGTACCCTCTACCTTATACTTCTACATTAAGAAATACGCTAAAGCTAGACGCAGCTCGACTTACAAGATCTCGAACTCGATGATGATGGTGACGACGACGATAGCGATGAGGACTACGATGACGAGGATATCGCAGATCCCATCGAAGCCGAACGGAGAAACCGAGCCAAAGCCCAGGAGAAGCTCAGGAGGAAAGCAGGAGAGCCGACGAAGCCCCCTATCGAGGAAATCAAGAAGCTACACCCGAGTTTTCTGGCTATGTTGAGATCGGTATTGGCAGAGTAATCAACACGAGCCGTTTCTCAGACATCACTTGCCGCTCGTCACTTGTCGCTCGTCACTCATTCATCGCGCGAGCCCATGTCCGAGTAAAAATAAACTTGCGGCGCGTAACTGGCCGCGATGGAGATGCATACACGACGACATTGATTGCGCGGCAACTCTGGCATCTGGGCCTAAACCTACTAAACCTTGGTGGTGTGTGAGACGTCTTACTTTTTGGGAGGGTTTATCAATGCCAACATGGTGCGAGTTGTATACTGGCACGGTGTAAGAGCAGGATAGGCGGGATGGGCTAACAAGACCTGGCTTTTGATTGGCAATAATGGCCTAGAAAACATGATATCAAAGTACAAATTCGATTCTTCAACGCATTGTTTGGAATCGGTCAACCTGGTATCTGTCGCTTGTCAAACCTAAGCCTAGGGCTCGTGATGATAATTGTGATTTAGCACAACATTTCTCTTGTCCCATCTTCACCAAGAGAAACATGATGGATGTTTGACTTAAGGTAGTGGTAAAATCTCCAGGGTATCATATGCATCCTATGCTCTCGCACGACCATACTTAAGGCCGGCCTCAAACCCGCATTTACCCAAAGTAGTAAACAGCAACAATACAATACAAACTTACTCTTCTCTCAAACTCCATTAACCTGCATTTCTTCAGTCCCGAACCTCCCTTCACCATCCCTCATCCAAACATCCTCCTGGCTAATCGGCCGATTCCCCTCATGCAAAACCATCGCCTCCCGTCTCCTTCTCCTCAAATCCCTCTCCTCAGCACTATCCTCTAGTCCCCTCATCTCCGGACCTCTATCGTCCTCCACATGCCTCTCCTGCAACCTCCGCGACCGTGAACTCCTCAACGCCCTTGGCACAGCCGGCAACTGCACCTCCTGCACAACCCCATACTCACACAGCAGCCCAAATGCCAGTCTTGCCCTCTTCTGCACTCTAGGCTTTGGAGAAGAGAGGTCGTTAAGTAATCGGTTCCGAGAAGGTAGGTGCGAGAAGAACCGCTCGCAGAGGATCTTTGTGGCGGCTTTGCGGATCTCGATGTTGGAGCAGGAGGCTAGAGTGGAGAGGGATGAGGTTTTTATGGAGTCTTCTTTGTTGGAGGTGGGGAGGGGAATGGTGGGTGGATGGAGAGTGGTGACGTGGGTTAGAGTCACGATTTGGGTGAGGCCGTGGGATACGCCCTTGACCGCGATGAATGTGAAGATGCCTATGCGAGGTGTTAGTTTTGGTGGGGTTGGGAGAAGGTATAGATTTGGAGGACGTACCGAGGCCGAGCCAGAGCCAGTGGTCTTCTATCCTGGGTGCCATGATTTTGGGGTCATGTCATATTGCGTGAGGCATGGATGTAAGCAGGTGTTGTGTGTGAAGTGTGAGCTCTCCAACCCGCCGCGGTGATGATGCGGGAGAGCAGGGATCGCCAACACCAGCACGTATGTGGTAGGCGGTGAAACTAGCGCGACCTGTTCGAAATCTTGGCTAAGAAATTTCGACGACCGCAATTCGCGACAACGATAACTCTCCCTACGCTCTTTACTCGCGCAGATTTCGAGCTTCACTGCTCGACTTCACCTTAAGTATGCCGCCTTCTCAGCTCAAGCGGCTCAAAGCCTCCCTTCGCGAACAAGGCATCACCGGCCCTCAGAAATCCAAGAAACAGAAGAAGTCACAGAACAAAAACGCAGACCACCGCGCGCAACAAGCAGCCGCTTTAACCAATATCCGCGAAACATTCAATCCCTTCGAATTCAAAGCGCTCGCCCGCCCTAAGAAATTCGAGTACACAACCAACCGGCCGCAAGATGCGAAGAAGATTTTAGGCAGACCGGGCGTTACGAAGAGTTTAGGTGAGGAGACGAGACGAAAGACGTTGTTGCCGGAGATGAATAGACGGAATAAAGTAGGTGGGATTCTGGATAGAAGAATTGGGGAGGGGGATCCGAGTATGAGTCTGGATGATAAGATGATGGCAAGGTTTGAGAGGGAGCAGCAGAGGAAGAAGGGGGTTAATGTTTTTGATCTTGAGGAGGCGGAGGATGAGATTGAACTTACGCATGCGGGTGCGCCGATTGGGGTTGAAGACTATGATGCTGCGAGTATCATTGGGTCAAGTGATGACGAGGAGAGCGGGTTTCTGAAACGGAAGAGGACGAGAGATGAGGATGAAGATGGAGAAGAAAATGATGGCCCGGAACCAGAGGAGGAGGAACAACCTGAAAGGAAAAAGAGCAAGGCGGAGGTCATGAAGGAGGTTATGGCTAAGTCGAAATTGCACAAACACGAGCGTCAACAGCTAAAAGAGGACGACGATGATCTTCGAGACGAGCTGGACAAGGAACTGCCTGATATTCTTGCGGCGCTGAGAGGTCACTTCAGTAAGCCTGCCGCGGTCCCTGAACCACCAAAGGAGCTGGAGGCACCCAAGACGGATTTTGGTATCAATCCCGATCGCGCTGCTCTGCTGGCTGGTTTGGATAGAGAGGTGGCAGATAAAGAGTACGATAAGAGGATGCGCCAGATGACGTTCGATCAGCGGTCAAAGCCCACAGAGCGGACGAAGACCGAGGAAGAGAAGGCGTTGGAAGAGGCGAAGCTTCTGAAAGAGTTAGAGGAGAAGCGATTGCGCAGAATGAAAGGAGAGCCAGAGAGCGAAGAGGACGAGGAACCCGAAGCCAAGGCTGACGATGAAGATATGGAAGATGATGTACAGAGTGATCAGGACGATGCGGACGAATTTGGACTCTCGAAGAAAGCACCTGGTCAATGGACTCGGCCTGAAGGGGTCGACGACGAGGACGACTTCCTGCTGGATGACGATCTCATTGCTAGCGACTCCGAAGCAGACATCTCAGAGGTGTCTGAAGACGAGTCTGAACTGGACGAGACAATGGCCGTAAACGAGGACGCAGACGACGAGTTCCTGAAAGACGTTGTAACATCAACCAGGAACCCAGCGAAGGGCGTCAATGGTGTGGCTATTGGCTCCGCTCCTTCAAAGCTTGCCTACACATACCCATGCCCTCGTACACATGAGGAGCTTCTGGAAGTCTTTAGGGACATCCCAACATCCAATATCCCTACGGTGGTCCAACGCATTCGAGCGCTATATCACGCCGGGTTGCATGAGGAGAATAAGGAGAAGCTCGCAGACTTTGCATGTGCACTGGTGGACCATATCTCATACATCTCCAACCAGTCACCTCCGGCACCTCTAACCATTAGCGAAACCTTCATCCGTCACATCCACTCGCTCTCAAGATCGTATCCCGTGCAGATTGCTACACGCTTCCGTCACCAGCTCAAGCAACTACAGGCGTCGAACAATCCTACACCTGGGGACTTGACAATACTTACGGCTATTGGAACGATATACCCAACCTCGGATCACTTCCACCAAGTCGTAACGCCTGCAATCACCCTTATGGCCCGCTGGGCAGGACTCACATCTCCCGCATCAACAAAAGACATCGCCACAGGAGCATATATCTGTGCACTATGCATACAATACCAGAAGCTCTCCAAACGCTACATCCCTGAACTCATCCGGTACACCGTTCTCTGCCTAAAATCACCACACATCAATCCCTCCCTCCTTAACACACACACGAACAACATTCTTAGCCTGGCAGACCTCTGGACCGGCACCCCCGCCTTCACCGAAATCTTCACCCCTCTCCTCGCCCCCCTAAAATCGCACTCCCAAACCGCCACCCTCCAACACCTCAACACCCTCCTCTCCACCGCGCGCCTCAACCGCCGGCCCCAAGAACTGCACCACCACCGCCCACTCCCCATCAAAACCTCCGTACCCAAATTCGAAGAAGGGTTCGACCCCAACAAACACTACGACCCCGACAAGGAGCGTGCAGAGTCCAATAAACTGCACAAGGAGTACAAGAGGGAGCGGAAAGGAGCACTTAGGGAGTTGCGGAAGGACTCGAATTTCATTGCCAGGGAGAAGCTTAAGGAGAAGAAGGAGAGGGATCGCAAGTATGAGGAGAAGTATAAGAGGTTGGTTGCAGAGATTCAGGGCGAGGAGGGACGGGAGAAGAATGAGTATGAGAGGGAGAAGAGGAAGAGGAAAGCGGGGAGGTAGGGGAGAAAAAGGAAAGTATATGGTTATTTGGCCTTACATGGCTTATTTTAGCCACGGTGTATATAGGAGAGCGTCTGGCTACGGTGTGTGATTCAACCCCCTTTAAGTGTTGGGTTCCAGGAACAAGTAGAATAAATATTTCTTACACTTGTGCGTCCTAATTATACCCCCAGAACGTTACGAGGCTATGCAATCTTTCCATTTGGTCTATCATACTTGTCGTAGTATTCAGTGAACACATAAAGTTGCTTCAAGTTGCTTTATACGCAGTAGCAGTTCTATAATGAAGTACAATCTAACTATCATGCGAGAACGACGAAGTTCTCCCCGACAGGTACAACAGTACTCGAGACAGACCGCGAAGTCTTATTGCTCCGCAACCACACAGCCCTCTAAAACATCCTTCTTGCAATTCCAACTCCCTCATCCAAGGCCCTTCCCC
>BLYF01000031.1:149166-162495 GCA_014905255.1 Herpotrichia juniperi | reverse complement strand
GGGGGGGGTGGGGGGCGGGGGATGTAGAAATTGTGCATCCGCCATCGGGACTCGTGCCAGTCTGTCCAGGCCCCTCGGTACCATTTCTCTGGCCGGCCGTCTTTCTGCACTGGCGCGGGGCCGAGCCGTTCGTCCCACTCCTTTTTTAGAAAGGAGTGGAAGGGCGCGGTGAAGACGGCGGCTACTTCTTTGGGGTCCAGGCGGGGTATCATTTTTTCCTCTACGCTCGCTGCTTCTGATGGGGATGTTGACGAGGTGGAGTTGGGAGGTTGGGAGGACGGGCAGAGATACGCAACGCAGGGTCGGACACCTAGTTCTGTTTTTGCGAGGTTGGCGGGCAGTTCGCAGAGATGCTCGACTTTGAAGCCTGCCGGCAATCGAGCGTCAGATGTTGGGAGTCCAATTTCTTCATAGGCTTCGCGGCGGGCCGTGTCGAAGGGACTTTCTGTTAGGGTGTCTGACTTTCCTGTTTCCTATCAGCTCGTGTACCGCATACAAAGTCCTGCTCTCAAGGAATCGAGGGCACGAGGGGAGAGATATGGTCCATACCTCCCGGTAGCGCAGCCTGCCCAGCATAACTCCTCAACGTACTCGCGCGCATCGTGAGCACAACTTTGAGATTCCCATAGCGGTCCGGAAACAAGAGTATTAGAACGGCAGCGCGCCGCGTCAGTGGACAATTATACCATTGAGTTGGAGGCGGAACATATGCGCGAAGGCGGGCAAGAGCTTGCTGGTGGGTTGTTAGTATATAGCCACTTAGAAGGAGCACATATCATTACAGTGGAAGCCTGTGTGAGCATTGTATCAAGGTGGATAGTTCATAACCCGAGCCATGCTGACAAGCAGCCTGAAGAGGGACGATTATTAGAGAGTCGTGGTTGATGTCATGGCCGAGGTACAACTTTAAGTGTCGTGGGCGAACATCACCGAATCAAGTCACGAACAGTGAACACGGTCCTCGGCAATCACAGAAGAAAAAGCATTTGTATGTGAACTATCATGCATTTGCGGACGTCTATAGCTTTGAAAAGAAATCATTATCGTTATCGCTGACACACGTAGCCATGGGAAGGGTATCTCCATCGCTTGAGCGTGCCGTCGTGATAACCAAAGGAAAACCCGTAGCAGATCCTCGAAATACAGGGTAGCGGATGAGTTAAAGAAAAGAAAACTAGATTGCAAAGTGAGACCAGCAACTAAGTCGCAATTTTCTATCCGCAGAAAACTTCTTTTTCGAGAAACCACTTTGCACAGGAAAATGGACGAACGCCGACATGCCACCGAGATATAGGTGACCACCACGGCCCACCGTTGCTTTTGTGTTCGAAACATTGTGTACACTATCCGACCGAGCAGATGTGCACAAGATTAGAAGAACCACCAACTCGGCCTATACACCAAAAGCTTTGAGTACGTAGAGAGAGTTTGCAGTTCGAGATGTCGTAGTGAGCGTTTAAATGAGATCTGGGGAGTATGTTAGCATAAGATATATCGTTTGCGGTTGTGTGGTACAACTTACCAGCAACGTTCATGGGCATCTCTTCGATCTGGGTGCTGTAGAACTGCTCAATTTCGCGCATCATGCGGACATCATCAGCGGTGACGAAGTTGATGGCAACACCCTTACGTCCGAAACGTCCACCACGACCGATTCTGTGGATGTAGTTCTCACGGTTGGCGGGCAGATCGTAGTTGATGACGAGAGAAACCTGCTGGACATCGATACCACGGGCAAGGAGATCGGTGGCGATGAGGACACGCGATGATCCGGAACGGAACTCCTTCATGATGATATCACGTTGGGCCTGGTCCATGTCTCCGTGCATGGCCGAGACAGTGAAATCACGGGCAGTCAGCTTGTCGGTGAGCCAGTCGACCTTCCTCCGGGTGTTGCAGAAGATGACGGCCTGAGTAATGGTGACGGTCTCGTAGAGATCGGACAGGGTGTCGAGCTTCCAGTCCTCCTTCTCGACGGCAATGTAGAACTGCTTGATACCTTCGAGGGTAAGCTCGTCCTTCTTGACGAGGATACGGACAGGGTCGCGCATGAACTTGGTGGTGACCTCAAGGACGTCCTGGGGCATGGTGGCGGACAGGAGAACGACCTGGGTGGACTGGGGTAGAAGCTGGAAGATGTCGTAGATCTGCTCGGTGAAACCGCGAGACAACATCTCGTCGGCCTCGTCGAGAACGAACATCTTCATGTGGTCGGTCTTTAGGACGCGACGCTGGATCATGTCCTGGACACGTCCGGGGGTGCCGACGACGACCTGGGGTCCCTCCTGGAGAGCCTTCATGTCGTCACGGACGCTGGTACCGCCAATGCAGGCGTGGCACTCGACGTTCATGAAGTCACCGATAGCGACGACAACCTTCTGGATCTGCTGGGCCAACTCGCGGGTGGGGGCGAGAATGAGCGCCTGGCAGGCCTTGATGTTGTGATCCAGCTTCTGGAGGACGGAGATGGAGAAGGTGGCCGTTTTACCGGTACCTGACTGGGCTTGCGCGATGACATCGTGTCCTGGTCTTTATGTTAGTTTTCTATTCTGCTGGGGTTTGGCGGGGCGCTAAGCAAAGACGTACCCTTGATGACGGGCATGATGGCGCGCTGCTGGATGGCAGAGGGGCGCTCGAAACCGTAGGCGTAGACTCCACGGAGGAGCTCGGCCTTCAGCGCCATGTTGTCGAAGGAGTCCGTGGTTTCGTCGTAGTTGGACTCGATCTGGCCTGCGGTGGTGTGTTAGATAGGACTTGGACGGTTCACGTGTAATGCGATCCTGGCGCAGTGCGGGCAGGCGCTGCGACAAAAGCCGCGGGAGCAAACTCACCCTCAGGCACATCCTCAAGACCTTTTTCAGCCATGATTGCGGGTTGGAGATCGAAAGACTACAGGCGCAGCGCTGTAGTCGAGCGAAAAGCTGTTGGCGGGGTTAAGACGGTGGTTATCCTCTGGATACCGCCGTGTGAGTGTGGAGTTTGTGGAAAGATAGATACCAGATCCTCTGTGCGAGAATCGAAGGGTATCTAGGTAAGGGTATTTCTGTTGGTTTTGGTGTGTGGGTTTGGATTGGTGATGGAAGAGGAGGGTTGGGGGGCAGAATTTGTACAAGCAGCGAAAATTGCACGGCGGGCGCTAGGACCAAGAGGGGCTAAGGCGGGCAGAGGCAAACTAACATTTTCATGGTCTTTCTCCATGGTTTCGCCTTCACAGCTCGCCGGAAGCCTGCAGAACCGGTGTGACTCTTCGTTTGCCGCGCGCCACTGTTCCGTCTGTGTCGGTCTGTGTCGACTGCCTTTGCCTGTCCTGCTGATATTGTTCCTTCGTTTTTGTGGACAATGGCGCCCGGAGCACTTCTGGAACACCATATCGAGCGTGCCGAATCACGGCCCAGCAAGAAGCCCAAAACCTCACCAGCCGCAGACGCTTTCGCCGAAGATGCTGCAGTGGCAACAGCAGTGCCTACGCACCCGCTGGGTATCAAGCCGGCTGGAAATGCATACACAGCATCTGAGAATCTCAAGTCACGGTGTGGCTTGTTTGCAAAACTGCCTGAGGAGCTACTGTGCCACATCTTTGAGTCATTCGATGCTGACACTCTCGTCCGGTTGGGGAGCACTTGTAGAGCGCTATATGCTTTTTCTCGGCTCGATGACCTGTGGAGAGCCTTATTCGTAGGGTACGTGAACTGAACTGTCGATACTTGGGTGTCATCCTTCCTCTTTCGGTTCCTTCTTAGTCACTGCTCAAGGTGGAATCCGTGAGTATAGGAACCGTCATTCCATAGCCTGAGCATGTACAGTCTAAGAGATCATGTATACGCAACATCAGCTGTTCATATATGAGTCCTTCTCTAGATATGCACACATGTCTTCTTATGACTGACAACGTGTTGGACTCTGTGACTCATTTGTTCAATACGCACGCCGCAATCCTGCAATCTCAGTCTCACTGACAACCGCACAGATCACCTCCCGAGAACTTTACCTGGCATGGAACATGGCGGTCAACTTTCCTCAACATCCCCCAAGATCAGGTGACTTCACTCTCTTGCAAGAACCTCTTTTCAGACATTCTCTACCGGCCTTTCCAGTGTGCAAACACACCTCTGGAACCTTTCACCTCAAGCATTCCCACTCAAAATGCCATCGCCAGGCTCCCAGACCTCACCTACGAGGAGTACGCCGCGAAGTGGACCAACCTCCCCTTCATCCTCACCACTCCCGTAAAAGAATGGCCCGTCTACGGCACCTGGACCCCTGAGACACTTCTCACAAAGTACCCCTCAATCAAGTTCCGAGCTGAAGCAGTCGACTGGCCCATGTCGACCTACATGAGCTACATGTCCAACTCCAGCGACGAGAGCCCCCTGTACCTCTTCGACCGCTTCTTCGTTGAGAAGTGCGGAATCTCAGCTACGCGCTCCGACCCCTCGGCCGCATACTGGCCACCGACCTGCTTCGGCGAAGACCTCTTCTCCGTGCTCGGAGACCAGCGGCCAGACTGCCGCTGGATGATCATGGGCCCCAAACGCAGCGGCAGCACGTTCCACAAAGACCCCAATGCTACGAATGCATGGAACGCCGTGCTCACGGGCTCCAAGTATTGGCTCATGTTCCCCAGTTCTTCGACGCTGGACCCGCCGCCCGGCGTCATTTTGAGCGAGGACCAGAGCGAGATCACGAGTCCGCTATCTATTGCGGAGTACCTGCTCGAGTTCCATGCTCTGGCGAGAAGGACGCCGGGCTGTAAAGAGGGGATCTGCAATGCCGGGGAGGTGGTGCATGTGCCGAGTGGGTGGTTCCATCTCGTGTTGAATCTGGAGGACAGTCTTGCGCTGACGCAGAACTTTGTGCCGAGGAAGAAGTTGGCTGATGTGCTAGGTTTCTTGCGGGACCAGAGGGATCAGGTCAGTGGGTTCAAGGACGAGGTGTGCGACCAGGCGTACGAGTTATTCGTTGAGAGGTTAGGGGAGATGCATCCTGAGATATTGGAAGAGGGATTGGCGGAGCTCGAGAAGAAAGGGAAGAAGGGGAGGGGAAAGTGGGAAGAACTTACCAAACCTGTGGAAGAGGAGAACACTGGTGGCTTCAGCTTCGGATTTGGAGACGATGACGATGCTGATATACCTTGAGTCATTCCCTTCCAATGTGTATATAGTGTGGCCTTGGCAATGTACATATATACATGACAAAAGTGTTTGACGTTTGAATAGTGATGCATGTTCGACTTCAAGCTCGGATGAACTGTTTGCGTTCTGGGGACTTCTCAGACTAGATGTGATCCCCACAAAAAACAAGCCTCTATGCCGACTAACTCCTGACAGCGGGGCAGCTAACGGGGATCCACTCACATGATGGAAGAGAGAACCTCACAGCGTGCGCTCAGTGCTCGAGGTGAAGTACAAAGTACACATTGATATTGATATTAATATCGACCACTTGCGGTCTGCACTCAGCCAGCCAGTTCCCAACGTCACGCCGCAGCCATTGCAGACTTCTCTGCCCCCAAAGACTAACACTCGCAAGAGGAAACAAAACTAATCTGGCCAAGCACACGGAGTAAGGCTCACGGTGGAAGCCAACTAGGCCTCAGCAGCAGCCGCCTTCCTCTCATCCTCCTCCTTCCTCATATCCTCTAGAAACTTCTCCCACGTCTCGATGGTCCCCTGGAAGAAGTCGATATGCGCCGTGGCCAGATCGCCCAGCGTGTCCTTGAACTCGGCGCTCTTGATGCGCTCAAAGTCGCTCACTTCCTTGACGGTGTGTTCGTCAAACGCCTCGGTAGCCTTCTTCGCGTTCTCGACCTCGCCCGTCAGCCTCTCGATCTCGACTTCGAGTTTGCGGACGCGCTGGCGCCGGGATTGCTCGTGGTCGATGCCGCGGAGGTCCTCGACCTTTGAGCGCAGGAAGCCTGAGGCCCCGAGCCCGGAACCCCCGGTGTGCGAGGCGAGGTTGTCGCGGTCGGCGGCGGATTTGGCGAGGTAGTCTGACAGCGCTTCGAAGTCGAGTTGCTTGTTCTCGCGCGTGCGAAGCAGCGTTTTGAGCGCCTGGATATACGCATCCATGTCCCTCAGACTAGTCAGGTAGTTCTGGTCGGTATGCTCTTTGATAGTTCGGAAGCCTTGACTCGTTGTTGCGACAGAGGTTGAGAAGGAGGTCAGTGGGCCTTCGACACCAGGTTCAAGCGTGATGAGCTTCTGGCATTGCGTTGCGAGGTCGGAGTAGTCGGTCTCGAGATCGCCCTGACGGCGTGCTACGCGCACGGTGACTTTTTCAACATTGGCGAGGTCTTCGGTGAGTTTTGTGGCTCGCTCGCTGACTTCGATGAAGCGTCTGTCTGGCTTGTGTACTTTGGTGAAGGTGTTGAGGAAGCTCTCTGCGATAGAGTCTACAATGCCTCCTCCTCCTGCGGCGCCTTGCTCAGACACGCTCGTTCCCCGTGACTGCCTTCCCTTCATGTGTTGATTCCAGTCGGGCGTTTCAAGGAACGTGATCAGAAGCAGCGCTCGTCTGAGCACTGGGTGTAGGGTTATGCGCTTAAGGAATCGGTGCAGCGAGTGTGCTCTTCTATGCGTAAAGTCCGGCCCAAACCGGTCGCCTCGTACATACTCCATCTTGTGCTTGTCCGGTAGGGGCGGCACGGCGCATTGTGGGTACTCTTTTGAGAGCTGTTTCCAGAGGAAGACAAAATCTGTGAAGCGGCGGCGGACGGAGAACTCGGGGCGTTGGAAGGACTGGAAGTCGGACTAGAATTTACGTGTTGGCTTTCGATCTCTGTACAGATGAACGAGGGAGACTAACCTTGGTCGTGACCTGGTAGGAAACATATGCGTCCTTGGTGCCTGGCAGCTCTTTCTGTGGCGTCCCTACTATCGTCTCTAAACGACCCTCGCTGAAGTCGGCCGCCATTGTTTTGGGATTGTCCGAAGGCTTTAATTCGCCGAGGTCTTACCAATCGTCAGGGTGTTCAAGGCGATTGTGGTTGCGGTGGTAGTCGTCGCGTGGATTGTCAATAGCAGTGGATGGCGGTGTTGAGGCTGGAGATGGGGCTTGGGTGACGTCTGATGTGTCGGAGCTCTCGCTGGTGGAGGGGCGCTCGGCACCGGTGCGAACTTGGACGACGCGAACGCGCTCGGATATTATTGCGAAATCGTTCACGCTGAGACAGTGATTTTGGCGCAATGCTGTGTTCATGATACGAGTATTTTAAGATAGCGAAGGTGCCAATTAATATTCTTTCTATGGATAAAACGTTGTGCCCAGCGCTATGTACTCAAGCCGGGCAGCTAGACATGCAGTGAATAGAGAAGGGAAAGCACCACCAAGTGATAGTGCAGGTAATCAAAAAAAGTATAGATCAATTGTCGAGTGCCCCAAACCGCCTGCCAAATTCCTTCAACAGTTGCGGTGTGATCTCGTCACTGCTGTTCCCGTTGACAGTCCATAGCACACCGAGCTTGTCATAGTGCTCCAGCAACGACTGACTCGTTTCCTTGAAGTTCTTCAGCCGTGCCTTCCACGTCTCTGGATCATCGTCGGCGCGTCGTGTCAAGACGTCTCCAGTCACATCGTCTTTGCCGTCGACTTTTGGTTTGTTGAAGGTGGTGTTGTACACGCGCCCTGAGGGCGCATGGACCCATCGATTGCAGATTCGGTCGATGATGATGTCACTGGGAGTATTAATGTTCACCACCATGTTGATGGGGATGAGTTCGTCAATCTGCGATGCCTGCGTTGCTGTTCGTGGGAAGCCGTCCAATACGAATGACGCCGATGGGGACTCGGAGTAGTTGTATTTGGATGTTCGGAGCCCTGAGGGCAGGTAGACGGAATCTACTGTGTCGCCCATACCCAGGCTCATTGCACTCGAGTAGACCGAGTATGGCCGAACTGTGTTATCCGTAATCCATCCGCGCGTGCTCAGTTCGTTAATAATCAAACGGAGTATCATTTTGTCCGGAACGAGCGCGCCGGCTCTGATGGTGGACTCGGCCTGGATTCCTGCGTACTGTTAGACTGTGTATGGGCGCAAGCGACCGAGTGAGCGCACCGAGCGGTGTTCTTTCTCTCACATTCTTGCGGAGAAGATCGCCTGAACTGATGGATGACAGTTGTTGGAATTGTTGCATTAAGCGTTCGGTTTGGGTTCCCTTTCCCACCCCCGGTGCGCCGACCAGTATAATTCTTGCTGCTCTTGCGAGTGCCATTCTATAGTTTGATGATGTGAATTTGTAAAATCTTGGGAACTCTTGGATATGGGTACAGGGCCGGACGGGCGGTGGAATGGAAGCCAAATGGCTCCGAGGGAAGTCCACGGATGCTAGTGAAGGCGGAGGTGCATGTTGGCGGAATGATGGAGTGCGAAGATGGTAGGGGTATCTTGCACAAAGCGAGCGGTTACAGCAGGAAGCTGGAGGGGGAGTGAGAGAGCGAAGTAGGGGAAGCAGGCCGATGTATTCGGTTAGGTTAGGTTAGGTCTGGCGAGGTGTTGTTGGGGAAGTGAAAGTAACCTGCGCGCCGGGAGACAAGCGATGAGGGGGAGCCGTCCCGCACCAACATTTTGGGAAGCACAGGTCCGACTTGTTCCGAAGTCGCCATCGACACCTTTTAGGCGTGCACCCGAACCGCGAACATTGCGAACAAAGGACTGCTCGCGAATACGCACTTGTGTTGGCTGCTGCGAGTATCGGTCTGCCACGAGCACGCAGACAAACCCACATGCTCCATAAGGTGCGCTCCTCGCTCCTCGCTCCTCGCTCCTCGTCCTCGGCAGGAGCAATGGTGTCCAGTTCTAGAATGCTGTACAGCATGCCCTGCTGCCAAGGCATGCACACATGTACAGGTGTAGGCGCTGTCTTGGAGCCAACGGTCCGGCTCTTTTCGGTTGAGACGTGTGGAAAACGTCATCTGTCACTTAACATCTGATGCGCATCACGTTACGTGGACGCTTGCCCCTCGAGGTGGACGCCGGCCCGAGAAGATCAAAAATGCTTGGGCCCGGCGGCGTTTTCCAGCACTGTGTAGAAACCATTCCACCGCATTCCTTCACACAATAATCGCCTTTTGGTCTGCTTCCATCGCCGGCAGCACCTCCGCCAAACTCCCTCGTCGTCCACATTCGAAACACAAAACTTCACCACTCGTCGCTCGTCGCTCGTCGCTCGTCGCTCCTTACGCCTCTGCTTCCGCTGCCATGTACGCCAACCGAATGGCCTCACGGGCAGCGCCCGCTGTCTTCAGGGCAGGAATGAGGACCGCCACCCGCACCCACCACCGCCAGCTCCCTCAGTACATATCCGCCATTGCCATCCTGATACCCCACCGGTCAATGGCCACAGAGACGTCGACCTCGTCCCATTCAGGCTCCAGCTTCCCACCCCCTGGCTTCAACTCAGAGGCAGCGAAGAAGCCCATCGCCAAGGAGGAGCAGAAGAAAGCTTCCGAGAAGTCAGCCATCCCGGAGACGTTAGATGTCAGCATCCCAAAGGGCGTCCCAACCGCACAGCCAAAGACCAAAGCCGAGGAAAAGCAGACGCTTACCGAGCTTGCAGCAGAGAAGGTCGCAGGAGGAGGGAGCAAGGAGGAGCTCAAGGTGCTGGCAAAGAAAGAGGATGACAAGCCAAAGCTCACAATCTGGCAAAAGGTGAAAAAGGAGGCAAACCACTACTGGGATGGCACAAAATTGCTCGTAACCGAGGTCAAGATCAGTTCACGGCTGGCTTTGAAGATGGCTGCTGGGTACGAACTCACTCGACGAGAGCACCGACAGTTGCAACGAACGGTCCAGGATCTCGGACGACTGGTTCCCTTCTCCGTCTTCGTCTTGGTCCCTTTCGCAGAGCTGCTTCTTCCCGTTGCCCTGAAGTTGTTCCCCAACATGCTTCCTAGCACGTACGAAGGACAGTCATCCAAGGATGCCAAAGCGAAGAGCCTCCGCTCAACCAGAAAAGAAGTCAGCAGCTTCCTACGCCAGACGCTGAAGGAGACTGGATTGCCAGTTTCGGCAGTGAACGCGCAAAAGGAGGAGTTCGCCGCCTTTTTCCGCAAAGTCCGAACTACTGGCGAATCTCCTTCGCAAGAGGACATCATCAAAGTCTGCAAAATCTTCAAGGACGATCTCACACTCGACAACTTGTCCCGACCCCAGCTCGTGGCCATCTGCCGGTACATGAACCTCTCCTCCTTCGGTACCGACAACTTCCTCCGTTACCAGGTCCGCCTCCGCATGCGCCAAATCAAGCGCGACGACCGCGCCATCTCATTCGAAGGCGTCAACTCCCTCTCTGTCCCTGAACTGCAAACCGCCGCCGCAAGCCGCGGTCTCCGAACCCACGGCGTCTCCCCAGCCCGACTACGGGAGGACCTCCAGACATGGCTGGACCTCCGTCTCAAGTACAACATCCCCTCCACTCTCCTGGTCTTGTCAAACGCCTTCGTATACGCCCAGGGCAAGGAGTCAGAAATGACATCCCAAATCGACGCGCTCCAAGCCGTCCTCTCCAGCATCCCAGAGGAGCTCTACCACGAGATCGAACTCGAGGTGCACAGCGCCGAGGGCGCCGCCACCAACAAGCAGCGTCTCGAGGTGCTCAGGGAGCAGCAAGAGCTGATCGACGAGGAGAACCAGCAAGCGCAGGGCCACGAGAACAAGGCCACCGCCTCGCCAAAGGACACCGAGAACATCGACGAGGAGGAAAAGCATCATCAAGAGACTCCCAAAGAAGCCGAGGAGGCCGAGGCCAGCTCGGGGGATAGTTCTGTCGGCGCGACGGGCAGCTCAGAGGCCACGGAGCAGGATAACCGCGCGCGGGCCGAGAGCGAGGGCAAGACCGAGGAGGAGGCCAAGAAAGAGACCAAGAAAGAGTAGTGCGAGGATGCGATGCCAACAATGGCCACTCAACGTGAGTTTTCTTTTGTCCCCAACCATGTGTAATTAGACTTGTAGATTTGGCTTGTGCTTATATGAACTCCATTCAACGAGAGTTTTGGGCGTGGAGCCGGCCCGCGCTCGAAAAGATAGAAAATACCCAGATAGATGCCTGTGCTCGGGTATACGGGTGCGTTTTGTATACTACTGCATAATCCAAGAAGAACGTTCGAACAAAAACAGCGCAGTCCATGTTCAAGTGAGAATGGTCTGAGTTGGGTGTCGCGCTCCTTCTGTGGAGGATGCCTCTCTTGTTTTGAGGACTTAAATGCTGGGTATCTAAACTCCGCACTGATGCTAAGAAAATGCCACCCATATCCCATGCAACCGTGAACCCAAACAAAACACCTGCTAAAAGCGGGACCCATATATATACCCTCTGTCCTTTTCCATTCTCGTTTCCAAAACAAATAGTACCTGCCGGCGAAACCAAAAAAGTGAATCAATACAAATTTCGTCCGTTTCGTCAATGCTGTCCCTTCCGTGCCGTCCTTCCTCCTTTTATCTCCATTCCATTTCCTTACTCGGATACTCGGTTTTCCGTGTCATCCTTCCTCCTTTTATCTCCATTCCTTTCCCTCACTCGAACACTCAGTTGAACGAGTCCGGCGGGAGAGTATCCTTCTGTGCAGTAAAGAGTGCAGCCGCCGCTTCAAGGTTCCAGCCTCCAGCTTGTAGGCACTGGATCGCTACTTCGCGCTTCAGATTCGTGGCCGAGCACACGTGTACAATCATTGCCTCTTGCTCTGGCGTAGGCATGTCTGCAGCGGGGAGTGCGGCTGAAACGGGTACCTCAGTCGGTCCTTGCGGGATCCAGGCAGAGAAACCACCGGCGGCACGAAGGCATAGCATGTCGCTCACGACTCTAATACCAGTGGGCCCGCCGGGGCCGAGCATGATTGTGCGATCAAAAGCTCTTCGTACTACCTCATCGGCTCCCTTAGCTGTGCGGTGCTCTTCGTATTCACCGTGTACGGTGACCATCAGACCCGTCAAGCCGCTATACTGGCCAGTTGGGTCCGGGAGTCCAGGTTGGGGTTGGCAGTCCATACTGTACTTATTCGTTTCTAGACCAGAGTGTCGAGTTGGCGGTATTTGGGCCCAAGCGGTCTGTATTGAGGCAGGTCCACGATGCTTGCGGGAGAATCGGGCACGCTTGCCTTGGATGAACTTGAGGTTCCTGCTCTGTGGGATATATGCGTCCCACGGGGTCTTGTCGTGTTGGTTGCCTGCGCCGCCCCTGGCTTTGGCGTTTACATTCATGGAGAATGTGGAGGTGTTGTCGTAGTACTTTTGAACGAGGGCGTTGCGATCGTTGTCGAAGCCTTGGAAGAACTCCACGAGAAAGGTCTCGGCGATCTTGTCACCGTCGAGCCACAAACCGTTCTGGCAGGGTGGTGGTGTTTGCTTTGGCATATCAAGTCGTGCAATCTGGGCATCGGTTCGGACCTGAACGGCGTTGAGGAGGCGGAGGCGAGGAAACCACTTGATGATTTCCTGTTCCCATCCTGGCTGTGAAGTCTCGAGGGGATTGCCCGTCAAGATAAGGTGTTCGAGGCCTCGGAACTTGTTCTTCCACAGTGCGAGGTCCTTGGTGCTTGCGAAGTTGTTGTTCGATAGATCGAGATTTTTGATATGTCCCAGAGTGAAGGCGAGGTCTTTCACCACGCCGAGGTTAGGTAGACCGTTGCCGCTGAGTGTGACACTATGGATGGCCTCTTCTTTCGCTTCCTTGGTTTTCAGTTGTCGGTCGCAAATAGTCATGAGCACAGGGAAAAGCTTCTTTTGTCGAGCTTCAGTGTCGTACATGCCTGATTTGGCCACTTCTTCGTCGGCAGCTAGGCTTGAGAGGTTCAGGAGCTTCATGCTCGCATCATACCGTCGCTCCAGGAAGGCTTTGAACATGTCGATTGTTTCTGCGGAGCTTCCTTTGTCTGTGGGTGGCCCGGAGTCATTAGGTGATCTCGAACGAATGCCATTTCCCACAATGCTGAGTTTCTGGCTCCCGTGTGTGGAGGTGAAAGAAAAGCCATTGATTTTGTTGAAAGCGACCACATCTTCTGGGCGCACGTGTATGGTGAGGACGTCTCCCACGACCTTGGACCGCTTCACCATGCTCGGGGGCACACCTCCCCTCGAAGGATTAGGGCTGCGCCTAGACGAGTGCCGCTCCAAGAACTGGACCAATCGCGGGATCTCCTTGTCGTCGGTCCAGCCGGTAACCCTGAGCTCTGTGAGAGTGCCACCATGTGCTGAGCGCGGAGGGTGTCGGGCTGTGGCTGCGACTCGAGGCGCGGCGCCCATGACGAGATCTCCATCGCGATCGCGACGCTGATGCTTCCGAATACCTCCTCCGCGGCGTGCGGTAGCCATTCTGCCGGGCAGTGAGTGGTGTGGCA
>BLYF01000031.1:104513-143802 GCA_014905255.1 Herpotrichia juniperi | reverse complement strand
GGCGGATTAGTAGTCAAGTGGGTGACCATTGGCGAATCCCTGCTGTTGTATGTTTTTGACTTTCTTTTTGCTCTTTTGAACGAACAAATCCGAGTAAGTCAGACTGTTTTTGCATAGACAGAGTAATCACCTGTTTCTTGTGTTGCTTGAAAAGAGCTTGGTGTTGCTGGTCAACTTGAAAGCTCTCCAACCCCATTCGGGAAACCATATTATACTTCAGCATGCAAGCTCATGCTAAAAACTACCCAGCAGCAGCCGCCTGTTTCTTCTTCTTACTATACAAAACAGCCTTGTGTCTCTTCTCCTCAAACGACGCATCCGGCCCTCTATGCCCCTCCATCCAACAATTCTGACAGTACAGATCATTATCACATCCCAAGCACTTCAGCGTAGCATCGTCGTTGCATATTACACACCAGGTGTCGATCTCCTCGTCTGTGTGTTTTACTGCGGATGTGATTTTTGGTGGTTTGGCGGAGGGGTGGAAGGATGGTGCTGAGGGGAGGCCGAGGGAGTCGGTTGCTGGTTTTGATGGCGGTGAGGGAGAGGAGAGAGAGGCGAAACGGGCGGCGAGGCGGTCTTCGAGGGCTTGGTTTGTGTCGAGGGAGTCTTTTGGGGGTTCTGGGAGGGATGTTGGTGCTGAAGGGAGGGAGATGCCGCCATCATCATCATCATCATCATCATCCTCCCCATCCTCCTCATCCTCCTTGGAAGTTAATTCGACGGTTGGCCGAGGTTCTCTAGAGCCTGACTTCTGATCCCCGGAATCAGAGTGATCGTCTTCGTCGTCTTGCAAAGGTGTATCGTATTTCTTCTCAATAGACAGCTCCGCCATAATCCTCGCTATCACATCGTCCGCCTCTTCATCTTCAGTAGGCTTCTTTTCTGCCTCGCTATCTTCGCCATCCTCCTCGTCCTGCTCTTTCCGCTGAACTTTTACACCCCCGCTCCCAATATCAACCTCTAAATTCTCCCAATCTGTCAGCTCCTCTCCTTCTTTCCTCCCCCCGTTATTCACCCGTTCCTCCTCTTCCCTCTTCCTTGACTCTTGTACCTCTGGTAATATCCCTCTAACCTCCCTCAACATCTTCCCCACATCTTGTGCCTCACCCCTCTTGATATCCCAATCCCCTCTATCCCCTAATTCCCCCAACAACTCCTCCAAACTCCGTTCATCCTCCTCATTAAACTGTGTCCCCTCACCACCACTACCCAACCCCTCCGCTACACCTTCCAGATAGCTGGGCGCACCTGGTGCTATTATTGGCGCACCACCTCCACTGTCCCGATTTTCAGTCGTGGAGGTTGTACGCGAAGCCTTCGGACTGGATGAAGGCGACGGGGAGCCAAGGCGCGCGAAGCGTGCTGCGAGTGTGTCTGCTGGATTTGGTACCGTGGAAGTTGTGGAGTTCGCCGCGGGAGTCGATGGGCTCGAACGGTTTATTGAATATATGGGTGTGGTATCAAAGCTAACAGTTGACTTCTTGAGTGCGTTTAATCGGGCGAGGAGGGTGTCATCTTGTGAGGGTGGGGTGGGCATGGTTGTATGGAGAGCTGTGTAAATAGGCAGCGAGCCTGTAATATTCTGAGTGGTTGTAGAAAGTAGGAATGACTGTTGGAATTGGTTCATATAAGTATGCAATGTGTATCAAGTTGTGGGAGTATGTAGTGGTGGATGGTGATGTTTGAATTTGATTGGCTCTCGGGGGTTTGCGGAGTTTGAGAGCTTGGTTGGAGGGGAAGAGGCACGTCACCAAGGAGGCCTGTCTAGGAGTACTAAATCATACAACGAAACCTATCTCATAAAGTGAAGGTATGATGTGATAATGCTACCAGTACAATGCAGACATGCCATCCTTTTCCCATCCCATAACTCCTTATACCCCAAACCCTACCAATTCCGTATCAACCAAAAGTACCACGCAAACACCACCAACCCAACCTTTAGTATGCTGAAGGCAAGTTCCCCCCAAAATAGTGCCAGCCCCTTCTTCTTTTGCCTCACTTTCTTGGTGTTCACTGTACCCCACACTTTGCCCCCTTTCCTCTCCCCAGCATCCTCAGCAGACCCATAGTATCCCGCATGCTGCACAAGCGGATATGAATACTTATCTTGGGTAGCAGACATTCCATACCCAAGGCCAGGACTGATACTCCGAGTTCTTGAAGGTCGGACTTGCAGTTTCCCGCGTTCTGAGGAAGTCGAGGAATTGGAGGATGTCGTGTCGTATGCGGATTCGGGTTGTGAGTGTGACGAAGGATCGGCTTTCTCTTGTTCAGCGGAGGATGCGTGCTCTGTAGTCGGAAGGAGGGAGTTGCTGTTCGTAGATTGACCAGAAGGTGTTCCGAACGCAACGAGCGCGGCGCGGATAGCTAACGCGAGAAACGTGAGGCCAAAGAGGGCAGCGTAGCGGATAAAAATGCCCAATTGATCTGGAAAGAGACATTGGTGTGTTTGTATAGTAGGAGCGCCTGGCTCCGCAAGTAATGAGGCACCGTGTTGGTCCACGGGATTCCAGAGGCTGACTAGCACAACCCCTGGTTTTCGGACTCCCATGGCCCAGGATATAGACTTAACTGTGATCTCTCTGATGCCATTGCCACCACCAGAGACATAGTCTTTGTGGAGGACTTCACAGTAGTCGTGATCGTCTCCGGAGAAGGCATATCTGATATCTCCCACTTTCTTCGTAATGTCCACAGTAATCTCGGGCTTCAGGACGTTCTGGTATTGGTATCCTCCTGCCACGCGGATCGCATTGCGCTCGTCATTCTCAAGCGGTTCAGTCTGGCCTTTTGGGGGTGGAGTCGGCGGCCAGCGTTCCCTCTGAGGCCCACAAGGTGTTCCAGACGCGCGGTACAGCGGGACATGCGTGAGCAGTATTGTGGGAAATTCCGTAACCTCATTATCAGCATGCGGCAACTTCGCCTCCGTAAGCTCCTTCTCCTCCACTATTCCATGGTCAAAAAGAGGATACGGCCTCAGTCCCTGCTGCGCCCTCAACTCCCTCTGCACCAATTTCTTCTTTTGTGTCTTCGCTTGATTGAGAAAATCCGTCGCCGGCCTCCAAAGCTCTTCTGATCCCTGCGGATTATCCTCCCCGGCAGCGCTCAAGGAGACCGAGTCCAGCGAAACGAAGGTATGATTCCCAATGACATCCATCCTATTCCCGTCGCCGAAGTAAGCGATAAACCGCTTGCGAACACCCGTCCGTATCCCATTCGCAAACCCTAGATCATGGTTTCCGGGCAAACTACTTATAATCTTGCGCCCAGGCTGTCCAGGCCTCGGGTCCATCCCACCATCGCCCCAATGATCGAAGAAGATATTCCCAAAACGATTGTATTCATGCAGCCAGAAATTATCTCCATACTTTTGGTACTGTTTCTCCGGGCTCTCGCTCGTCCGCGTACTCCATTCCCTGCCACCATCAAACAGATCCCCCAGGAAGACTACGCTGTCAGGATACAGCACTTTCTGCATCCTTGAATACGTTCGGCGCATATACTGGTCTGTGAATTGAACGGTGAGGGTGTTGAGGGGCCATGGGCGGCCGGGGTACGTGTGCGGGTCTACGAGTTGGGGGTCGGCGACGAAGATGAGGTGGTGGGGGTTTGCGTCCGGTGCCTATGCGTTGTTAGTCTTCGAACCTAGGCTCAAACCTGGAAAGCAAATTTGGGATGCATACCCAATTCTCCCAACCCTCCCACCGACAAGCGTCAATACTGTCCTTGAACACCATGCGCTCACCCCAGTACAGCACTACGAACCACACCAGCACCAGCACCTTTACTATCGTGACCAGTCCTCTCCATGTCCAATTGCCTTGTTTAATACCGAATATGCCTCTTTGCATAATAGGCTTCACTCGATAAATAGCGAATGCACGGGCGGTTCGGTATGCCTGGTGCGTCAGGGTTTCCGGCTCGGAATATGCTGTTGGCACTCCATAATCGTCGTAGACTACCATCGTCTTCTGGTAAGTGGAGGATATTGCTGGCGCAGCATTTTCTTCGGTTTTTGAGCAAAGGAATGTGGAGACGTGGCTACGCGTCGAAGGAAATGGAGTTACGTAGTCAAGATTCAAGGGGTGGATCGTGCTTCCAAGTAGCTGTCGCGGAGTACTGCAGGGATGGGGCGAAGGCGGTGAGGCGAGACCCCGACCATCACGTCTCACCTTGGCACTTAGGAATTCTCCTGATTGCACCGCGATGTGTTGTTTTCACTGTTCAGGCCAATTCATACTTCATCCTCATGGAAAGTATCTGTTAGGACTCAATGACATTTTGCACATTGCGTGGACCTTAGTTGAACAGAAATCAATCTTATGACATTCTACAAATACAGCAAATCCAAAGTATGCAACCACTTTTCTAATATTCTAGCGTCACCTTCTGTCCCTTGACCCTTCCGATCACGATCTCAGGGGCATACTTGGGAATAACCTCATCATCGTGCAGCATCTCGAACTCCTCTGAAGCGTCCTTGCCCATATGGCTGAAGAGCGCCTGGGGACCGCCGGGGTGCTCATCTGTCCAGTTGGTAACGTCCATGACGATACCCTTTACGGCGATCCAAAGGTCGTCCTTCTTGTTGTGCTTTGCGATCTCCTCGAGGCTGAATTCCTTGTCGGGGATAGTGAACGTCTTTGCGTTGGGCTTAGACACCTTTCCAGGGTCAGCTGAATCGGAGTCGCTTTTCATTACTGGCGCGGCAGATGTTTGTGACTGTTGTTGGAGCTTTGACTCTTGTCCTCCTGATGAGGCGGATACGCTAGAGCTGGAACCGTTACCCCACTCCACTGAGATCTTGCCCGGCTGTGAGGGGTCGATATGCAGGGAAATTTGACCAAGACGAGAAACGGCAGAGCCACCAGCTCCCTTAAGTGCCTTCTGGAAGAGGTATTTGGATGCGGACTCGCCTGCTACACGTCCGTAGACGACGCAGCCAAGCAGTGATGAACCACCAAGACGGTTAGCACCGTGAACACCACCAGCCAACTCGCCGCAAACGAACAGACCGTCGAAGGGCTTGCCGTCCGAGTTCAAGCACTGTGCCTGGTCGTTGATTTCGATACCACCCATGGTGAAGTGAAGAACGGGCTCCATGACCGCGACGTGGAAGGTGTCGTTAATGTCAAAGGGAAGGTTGTGGAAGTATTTCTTATTCCACTGGTCCTTCTTCTCGCCCTTGGCAATGGCGTTGTAGCTCTGGAACTCAGCCTGTAGGGCCTTATCGCCACAACCAATCTCCTTTGCAAGCTCTGCACCAGTCATCTTCTTCATCAGGCCACGGCCGGAGTAATGTCTTGTGTGGAAGTCGAGGATGTTGGAGGCTTTGGAGTTGAGGACGAGTCGGATTGGCCATTGGTTCTTCTTCTTCTCCTCCCACATCATGCCAGAGACATAATCACGGTGACCGAGGTCATCACAGAAACGTTGTCCCTTGTTGTTGAGCAGGATACCACCCTCACCACGGAGAGCTACAAAACGTCAGCTGACATATATCAAATGCTGATTGGATGCTCTTACCTTCAGCAGCCAAAAACTTCGTCTTCGCGGTGGGATCCTTGGGGTCTACAAGACCAGTAGGGTGCACCTGGACTTTGTCCATATCGATGCCGTTGGCGCCAATGCTCATCAGCATCTTGTGTCCGTCACCAGTGGCGTGAGCTCCGTTAGTGGTCGAAAGATCGTATGTGTCGGGCCTGTGCTTCTTCAGGAGGGAGTCCTCCGTGAAGTCGGCAGCGTAGCCACCAGTCGCAAGAATGACTGGGCCGTCCAATGTGGTTTCCTCGCCACCAAAGGTGTATGTGACACCCGTAGCAACATTTCCATCCTTATTGACCTTGGTAACCTTAGCCTTCTTGACAAGCTGGACACGCTCAGGCTCAGCCTCGGCGAGCTCCTCAAAGCGCTGCATCAGAGCATATGTAATGGCCATGCCGGGGAACTTAGCATCGTGGCCACGGTGGGTTCTGGGGTGGGAGTGGCCTCTGTGCATAGTCAGTATCTTGAAAGATGGAAGTAACACATGGTTGATCTAACGTACCCTAGCCGTGAAACAAGTGTTAAGTCGAGGTTGAATACATCCTGGAGCCACTCTACGGCAGCGGCGGACTTGTAGGTAAGCACCTTGATCAGATCTGGCCGCGCCTTGTCTCGCGCAGATTTGAGGGTATCATCGTAAAACTGCTTCACGCTATCGGCAATCTTGTGGTCGACCTGCGTCCGTGTAAGGGCGCCGTTGATTCCGGAAGTGGCCTTGGTGGAGTTGCCTCCCATGAAGTCTGGCGCATCATGTCAGACAAAGGCCAATTCGCAACTTAGGACATGGGGTCAGACTCACTGTTCTTGTCAAGAAGCACAACATTGCCGCCGGCAAGATAGATGGTGTGAGCCGCGCTCAGGCCGGACACTGGGATATTCTGTTAGTTCTCCGCATGGTGCAAGATCCGAGGAATGAATGTACATACAGCCAGCGCCCACAACAATGACTCTCTGCTGGGGTTGAGACATGATGGCTGATGAGGATGTATATGAGAAGAGAGGATGGAGGTTAAGAGGTTTGGTGTAGTCAGGAGAGGAAGAGAAAGATGCACCCCGGATGTTAGGAAACTGCGGGTTGATGTACTCGCTCGTCCTTGCCTCGGCTCCACGATGCACTAACGTGAGACGTTCAGCCAAACAGATGCACGCTAATTCGGACCTCTCGTGACGCACACGCCGCTGCGCATGTCTCCGCAATCTCACACGCATGTGAATCTGAACGAATTCGCCCGCTGTCATGTGGCCCGTCTAACGCTCAGAAGACCATGCGGAAAGAATGCCGAGCCCCAAACCTAGCATGTGAAGGAAGGAGCACTGATCAATAAACCACACTCGGCCTCGACTTTGACCTTTGCGAACCATTGCCCTAGCAGGTCTGCTGAACGTCTTGAGCATAAACATGACTGCGCAGAAGTTTTTTGCTGTCGCACAGTTGTCCGTTCCAATCCTAGTAGTTTTCCCCGCAAAAAGCTTTAGTCATGGGCCAAATGCCGCATTCTTTGTACCGCGGCCTTTGCTCGGAGGCTCAACTGACAGAGAGCGGACAGAATTGCCGTATTGACAAGACGGCTCAACTCTACGACTTGTATCGTGAGTGCTAAGGCTTTCACTTTTAGGTACATATGCACAGACTGGAAGGGAAGATTCGACGAAGGAACATCGTGAGTTCAAGTGGCGACGATACGAAGCTATTCGGTTCGGGTCATTTGGCTCCGAGTTAGCTCATTTCATGAGTATGTGTCCAAGGTCAGGTCGAGTATCCGGATTGCACAGAAGCTAGAGTTTGACCGCGGTCATGTTCGGAATGCCAAATCTATTCGAGTTCTTCATCCATGGTCTATCTTCTAACTTTACTCCATGTTACCACCTCTGAAGAGAATAGCAGGTGTCAGAGATGCATGGTACGAGTACTGCTGCTAGATACAGTATAACTTTGTATAGTTTACAAGGCCTTCTTGTTATTTCCATAATATCTATCTGTCCACCTGTCTACCTGTCCTGCGAATTCTCCCTGGAGTAGATGCCTGGAGTAGATGCTTGGAGTAGATGCTCGCTATGCTATGCTACCATATAATTGTGCCAATATCGTCGCCTTACGGTTTCCATTCTCAAATTGCGTTCATACATGTTTGGAGAACCAGTACCTGACTGCATTCTTCGTCTACTTCCTCTATATCTCCTCAGTGGCAAGCAGCTGACTTCGTCGGAGGCGAGTTGCTGAATAACAAATATCCTACGAATGCACCAACGGCAACCGCCAGCATGATCCAACCATTGTATGTCATGAATAGCAGCCTGCGATCACGTTTTAGCAACTCTCTAATACTGAAGAAAGCGGATGGTAGACTTACATAATGAAGAACGAATAGAAGACCTGCACAGCGTATAGTAGTGCCTTGATAATGCTCGTCTGCCTCTCACTGACCCTCGCGGCTGTTCTCCCTGGGTGAAGCAATGAGCTCGATTCATCTTCGCCGTCTGCTGTGTCGAACAGATACGACTCAGCGTTTGGTACTCAATACGGGCAATAATTGCAAGGAGCAGGAGAAGTGTTCGCGCAACCCGAGGACAGTCAGTCTCGGACACTTTCTCGAGAGCTTAACCCTAATGGCGCCAAGAAACGCGCCCGATCTTCTGTGTCCCCTAGTTGCGCCCATCTTTCCAGCCCCGTCTCTTATCCAGCTCCAGCTCCCGTATAGATATGTATGAGATGTAGACTTACTGGTCAAATCATCCCCACTTGTCCTCCCCTCTGCCATCCTCTTCGCATACAAATCGTAGCGTCTGCTCACCTCCCTCACAGCCTCATATCCAGCCGTCATAAGCACAATCGCAAGGAGGGAGAAGATGAGCGAGCCGACGCCGGTGATGTGCCAGCCGCGGAACACGATACACAGATCTTTCGTTGACCATGTGAAGAGCATCTGTTTTCCAAATTAGCTTTGCGCACACGTGGGCGTATGAGATGATAACGAACGTTCATGTTGCACTGGTGCCCCATGCCGGGCATATCGCCCATGTTGCCGTGGTCCATATGTGAGTGGTCCATGTGTGAGTGGTCCATGATTCTGTCGTTAATGATGTTGAGCTTGATGTAATATGAGGAAGTAAGGTCTATGGTTTTGGTGTCCTGGAGGATGGGAGCTGCTCTTGTAACGTCTCGGCTTGAGGCACTCAACTGGCGTGTCGCAAGATCAGCACGGGCCGCGGCATGCAGGGCGACGCGGGGCTTACGTGGGGTGCGGGTAGCATGAGCGAAGTCGTAAAAAACTACACCATCAATTAGAGATCACATCTTACATGATATAGATTCTTGAGAAACAATAACTACCAATACCCACACCATGCGCGTCCTTGGTTCAACAGTCAGTGCTCTCCGCTGCTTGAGAGCTGCACGCCCGCCACCACCGAGCACTCCCGCACTCCTCCGCCGCCACTTCTCACACACGTTTCCAGTCCGGTTACTTGCAAGTCCACTGAACATACCAAAATGGTACCATCCCACCCTCCAAATCCTTAAATCTCTATCTAACAAACCTCAGGATATCCGAAAACTCTCACATGCTCCAGCCCCCCATAAACAACTACTGTGTTTACAACGACTCCGTAACTGTAATGATAGTCGGCGGCCCCAATCAACGGACTGACTACCATATCAACGAAACCGCAGAATGGTTTTACCAATACAAAGGCTCTATGCTGCTCAAAATAGTCGATGAAGGCCAGTTCCGAGATATCACAATTGGGGAAGGCGAGATGTTTCTGCTGCCACCGAATACACCGCATAACCCGGTGCGGTTTGCGGATACGGTGGGGATAGTGTTGGAGCAACATAGACCAGAGGGGAGTGTGGACAAATTGAGGTGGTATTGTCAAGAGTGTGGAGAGAAGGTGCATGAGGCAAGCTTTCACTGTACGGATTTGGGGACGCAGATTAAGGATGCGGTGAATGCCTTCAAGGCAGATGAGAAAGCAAGGACATGTAAAAATTGTGGGACCTTGTGTGATACAGCACCAAAACAGAAGTCATGACTTCGAAAACGGAGAATGAGTTGTAGTATATAATATGTACGATAGGATGGATGATGCTGATGATTGCAGCTACAAACCTTTCCACATCGTCTTTGCAATGTGATCTGTCTTCTTTTTGCTGGGCTTGACGAGTCCGAGGTATCTCAGCTCTGCCAAGGACCGTTGAAAAAGAGCCCTACATTCATAATCAGCTGTTGCATAGAGGGGTGAAGGAAGTCTGGATTGTTCTTACATGGTCTTCGAATCACTCTCCTCGTCTTCATCCCCAGCAATCGCATTGAAAGCTGACCACAAGTCACTGACATTGATCAGAGCTCCTGATTCCAGGTACATCTGATACAAAATAGCAGTGGATGGTTGAGTGCCTGACAATGATACCTCCCCGTTCTCACCTGCATCAACTCCACAGCATTCGCAGCCCAGGTAATCGTGCGGAGATGCCAGAGCTCGCTCAATTGCGAATCGCGGTTTCGGTTGGAAGACCTCCGTATGCGGTGACTTGAGATCGTAAATTAGGATCTCTGAAAGAGGAAGTAATCCAGGGTTTAGGAAAGCTGCTATGAAATAGACGTCAACTTCGTCATGGAATCGCTTGACAAGCTCGGAGTACGCCTTGTCCTGTTCGGATAGAGCAGCTCTGTGTTTGCTCAGTAGCACCTTCTGGGCGACTACGGTAGTCCTGAGACTGTCATTACGAACATCGTGTTGACTCCGCAGAGGTGTCGAGTTCGCATTCGACTTCTCTAGTTCTTCTAGCTCTTGTCGATACGCATTCAGGTCGACTGTGAAAGAAGCGGTGTGCATATCTTCCATATAGGCGAGTAGTTGCACAAGCTTATCGGACGGTATCTTCTTAACTAGGAGCATTGTTTCACGAAGAAGTGGCGATCCAAACATTTCCCCAGAGGCAGCACGAGTCCAAATCGATGACAGTGGGACATGTGGCGACATCTGAAGCGCTTCTCGCAGACGTGTCAGAATTGCGGACGCACAGCTAAGGGCGGATAACGCGTCTCGACCCGATCGTACAAGCTGGACTATCGTATCGAACAGATATTGATCAGATTCAAGAAGTTTGCGAACTTCTTGCGCTTTCCCACCTTCCATTGCTTCTTCCGCAAATCTGAATGAGTCAGTGGAGCTCAGATATGATGCAAAGAATTACTCACCTTCGGAGTGACGGAAGACTGCGTACAGCCTCGAATATGTTGGGTGACACGTCCTTGAAAGAGAGATTCTCGTGAAGGAAGATACTTGTGGGGTTAGCGTAGAAGTGAGACATGTATGCATACTTCAATCCATCGGAAAAGTCTTGTACGTTTTGTACATGATCTCGCTGTCTTTCCAGGATCCGTCGACTAAGATTAGGTCCAATCCGTAGAGATACATCTATGCTGGCAACAGTTACGCTGAACAGCTTCTCGATGATCTCGCTAGACTGGATGACGTCGAACTTTTGGCCGTCTAAATAACGAAGCGATTTCCCTGAAAGACGATCCTCGAAGCTTTCGGAAGAAGTAGCAATACCAAATAGAAGAACGAAAGGAAGCCGATCTAGCCAGGAGCTACATACAATCAGTATGACTTCGGACTTTTGGTGGGAAAGACTTACTAGAAGAGATCGATCATCTCAATCAGGATGCTTGAGTCAAATGCTTCGCTGTCTTGTATCGTTATGACGATGCTCTCAACCTGATTCCTGCTCTGCCATTCTTGTAGATGACCGAGATCGAAGTCGAGAAGCTTGGGGCCATTCTTCGATGACATTGTCGGACGTCCGAGATCATCGTCTTCGTCGTCATCTACACGAGACGTTGCCTTTTTGATCAAATTCTTCAAGAACGTTTTGAGATTAGGACTATCGCCAGAGGTCAACACGAAATATGCACTATTCGTGCCATTCTTGATTTTTCGACCCAGACGCTCAAAGAAAGGCCCGTGGGATGCGATACTTGGGCCTGCAATGACAAGGCCGGTCGGTATAGCCAAAGTTTGCTCAGATTGAGATGCAACAGACACGAAGCTGACGATCTTTTCCTGGGTCACCCTATCCGCTTCTTCTAGTGTTGTCTGTAACTGTTAGCGAAGCTCGGGTATGCAAAGCTTGAATCTGACCTTGATCTTCTTTTCTTGATTTGACCATATCTTACGATATATCTGCTGGCGCTCTGGAAGGTGTGCTTGGTGATTGATTTTGTTGGTCCGCTGTCGCTTTGGAGCTCTTTCCTCCAACGTAGGAGGGGTGTAAACGTAGCATTTCTGATGCTCAGTTTCAGACATTGTGAGGAGCTCTCCTGAAGCTGTGAGGTCGTGCCGCAGCCAGCCCCCTAATCCAGGACAGAGCTATGAGTGCAAAGGTCCTACTAACAGATACAATACGGCAATGTGCAGTCTGGCTGGTTGCTTTGGCTTGTGGCTAGAATTGACTGTCCCCCTGTATGTTACCGCGTGCGTTGTTAAGGAGGCTGGACGTCGCGACTGCTAAGCGTGAGCACGGGACTTCGCGATTTCAATATATGGCCCGTGCAGCGGGTGGCACCCTAGGCGAGAAGTCTAAGGCACTGTTCGGTAGGCCAGGACCAGGACGGCCAGGACGAGAGATATAGAGATGGTAGTAGCTTAAAAGACCCACATAAAGGCGTATAAAAGTAAGCGCTAATAGAGGCAGATTTCCTTCCTAGATCTAGGGGGCTGTTTAGTTTGTACATATATTTTCTGCGTGCTAGGAGGAATAAGATCTTAGTTATCTAAATCCTTAGTATATTGTACTGCTGCGGGGTTTATTAAGATTTGCGTAATATATTATTATCTCTCTAAAACTTAACTCTCTTATAATTATAAGCTAACAAGGAGTACCTACCTTTGCATAGTTGTCTCTACCTTTACTGCCTCCTCCTCCTTCTCCTTCTTTAACAACAAGTTTGTTAATCGCGTTGTCTTAATTAGCTAATGTATAGTAGAGCCCTATTATAAAATATACCCTTCTTAAGCACTTATACAATACATCTGTTACTAGTAGCCTGCGCTTTAAGCTATTATTTAAGCTTATAGTGTTTTAGGCTACTGCTATACTTGTAAATGCAGTTAGCAATAGCTAGGTTGTAACTGCTTAAAAGTATAAATTAAAGTTAAATGCCTGCAAAAGAGATTAGCAAGTATTTGCCTCCTTCTAAAATAAGTTAGAATAGACGTACAACGTAGAGAGAGTACTGCTTAAACTAAGAGAGATTATTAATAGGTAGTTTAAGGGCTATAAGAAAAAGTATAGAAAGTTTAGGTATAAAAGTATTAGTTTCTAAGTATAGTATAAAGAGATTTATAAGAATATATTAGTAACTAGTGCTAGTGCTTTACTACCTTTAAAGTAAGGTAGTAATATATATAATAACTTGCTAGAGATAGAGGCAGATAGAGTTGTAACGCTAGCAAGCTAAAAAGCGCCTTTTAAACTATTTATAAGGCAGCAAGAGAGAGAGGTTAAGGCGGCTAAAAAGGGCTTGCGTAAAAAACTAGAGAAGGTAGGTGTAGTACTAGGTACTAAGCTAGGTATACTTAATACTAATATATTAGTATTAGTAAAGCAGTTAAGAGACCTATAAATAGAAGTACTTAATCTCTTTAACAAAGAGTTTAAAACGCTCTAGTTTATATATAAGAAGAGGTTAATAAACCTGTTTAAAGAGGTCTTTAACTATAAGCGCTTTCTTGCAACTGTAGGGCTATAGAAGCGTATAAAGTAGTTAAGCACTTAGTATAAAAAAGTATGCTTTAAGGACAACAATATTAATAGTTTTAAAGAGGACTTAGACAACCTAAAACTACTGTTTAAGAAAGCTAGTAAGGCGTAGAGGGCACAGATAAGGAGAAGAGTAGTAGAGGCTAAAGTTATAGGTAGAAATAGCCCTCTATAGAGCTTGCAGGTAGATGCAGAGAGTAAAGTTAACAATAAGTTATTAGAAATAGAAGTTAATTAACTACTAAGCTAGTACTAGTATAGAGTTAGTAGCAGTTCTTTCTAACAATAAGCACGCTAACGTAGATTTGCAATAGGTAACTAAGCAGTTATATAATTTCTTAAACTCTGCTTTTCTCTATATAAATCTTAAGTTTTTAGGAATTAATACTAAAAATAGCTACTTAGACTTAATTCTATGCAGCAAGCTTAAGGTTCTCTATACTTAGTGCCTTTTAGCGCTTTGCTTAGGCCTTACTTAGGTTTTACTTAAGTACGTATAGTCTATATAACGCACATTGTAATATTTACCTTTAGTGTTAAGTTTTAACTTCTTACTCTTTATACTATAAATAACTATTCTACGCTAGAAAACAGCGCTTTATACCTTAAATAGTCTTTCTATATTACGTCTACTATTTTCTCTCTTTTTAGATTTATTTTACAGGCGTTAAATAACTTGTTAGCAGTAGTTCTAGTACCTACTATGTTTATTCTCTCTATATTAGTATAGTTGCAATTCTCTACTAGATATAGCTGCAACTAATTAAAGTCCTTATCCCTATTATAGAACTAGTTAATAAAGTTGTATATAGTAGTAAAGGCGTATATAAGGTCTCTTTACGTATCTAGGCTAAACTAATGCGCTCTATTAAACACTTTTTACTGCTGCTTAAAAATCTTAAAGGTGCGCTTAACAATGTTCTAGAGACTTAAATACTAATAGTTAAACAACTTATACTTATTCTTAGGTACTAACTTTAACAGCTTAACCTTCTATAAATAATACTAGACTTTTTTATATAGTAATAGAAGTACGTTGCTATTTAAGTACCTAGTATTAGCAATATAGTATTTGCCTTAGGTAGTTAGCAATTCTTTGTTAACAAGAGCGTTATTATATACTTATATATTATATATAGTACCCTTTTATCTAGCTAGTATATATATAAAGCTTATATTAAAGTTAACAGTTGCTAATATATTCTAAGTAAAGTCTCTATAGTAATTTTAGTACTGTGCTTGCTATACTTCTAGTATATTAGTAAACAAGTAAGTACTGTTAATTGCACCTATACAATTAATAAAGTATAGGTATCTTTTTAGGTTATCTCTAATAGTTTCTATAACCTTGTTAAATAAAGGTGCTTTAACAACGTTAAAGTAAAGCTTTAAAAGCGCACTCTTTACTTAATAGAAATGCTTTTGCTATAGTAAGTTACTATATAACTATATAGTTATTAAGACTAACCTGCTAATAGTATCCTTTAAATACCTATACTTCTAACTTAAATTTTAATACAATAACTTATTTATATATAAGTATAAGAACAAGAGCAACTTCTTCTTTATATCTATATGCTAACTATTCTTTAAGAAGCCTTTAAGCATAAGCTAGTTTAATAACCTATTCTAAACAACGCGCTTTAATTAAGTCTTTTTAAACAACTAAGTGTTGTTTCTTATATAACTAGCTAGCTATTTAGTACTATTAGAGGTATTTGCAGGAAAGGCTTAAATGCCTATTAGTTTATAATAGGTTACAAGATAGTGTTTAAGAAGAGCTATAAAGGCGCTAAGTACTGCAACTACAGCTATAAGTACTACGCGTTAAAGATTAACGTTAAAGGGTATTGTTAAGAATTTTAGGCAAGTATAACACTAAAAGTAAGCTATAATAAAATTAGCGCTAAGGGCAATTTAATACACAGTATCTAATTACTACTCTGTTCTAAGAAGTTTAGGGTTCTAGTATTAACCCCTCTCCCCCCCTATCTAGATTTTGGCGTCAGATTATGCGGATCACTGCCTATATAGGCAGGTGGTAACATTTTCTGCAGCCAAGGCCTCTAGCTCCAGGACGAAGGCGTATCTTGGCTACCTGAACCAAACAGAGGCCCAGATCCAGTGTGAAATCACTCCTAGCGTCAGATTTATCGTCCTGGCCGTCCTGGTCCTGGCCTACCGAACAGTGCCTAAATATGAGCAGGAGCAGGTTTTACAATATCTCCATCTTGAATCTCTTCGTCTGACATGAACAAGTGGATGTCTTTATCGTCGCCTTGCAAGTGGTGTTGGGCATTCATTCGCGCCGTACCAAACAGACTTTTCATTGGATTTCACTGCACGTATGAATAGGGACAAGATTTCACACATTGATATTATGTATGCCGAAGTGACACTGTAATTACTGCTCGCAATACAGGCCGTAGCTCAGATTTGTCTCCTTCTTCTTGTGGTGTAGACGTGACTGACCACTGCCCATAGCGCAAGGAGCGGACCAAAGCAGAGATAATTTGAACTCAATCGAAGGATGAAATCCTCACGCTAGTGGCGTAATGTTCCTTCGAGCACATACCATGATCATCGTATGCGAACACCATGCAGTAAACTAGTGTCTAATAGTTGAACGTACTACATTAGCATTTGATGGGTATAGGAACGGTCTATGTGTGTCATCACACGATAACCTGCGGTGAGATATCCAACTACTTATCTGCAACCTTGTCTCAGTCATGTTCTTCTTCTGTCACTCCTGGGCAGCCGTCCATGGTCGCATCGTCATAGCGATGACCGCACCAGAAGCAATAGTGATGCTTCTCACGTAAGAACAAGGTGACCCGATGAAGTTTATCCGCAGCGGGAAGCGCCTCGAAAGCCGCTAGCTCCGAGTCCTCTTCAATATCATCGTTCTCTAATGACGTATAAAAGGGAGCTGCATCGCGACCAAGAGCTATCTTGGAGTCGTTATCTTCGTCGTCGTCATCCGCAAGGGTGGGCAAGCGAGACGAGAGACTGTTATGGAGCTCGCGCTGTTTCTGTTGGTCGTAGTCCTTCTCGAGTCGTCGTTGTGTACGCCCACGCCATAGGATATTGACGTCTTTTAAAAGCCCTTCATGCGACTTCCCTGGGTTCTTCTCTTCGGTGGCTTCCTCTTCCAGTCGTTCGGCAGTTCTTTGTGCATTGTCCAGATCTCTCTCATCTTTCTTGTTCTTCACATCTTGTTTTCGCTCCTCGAGGTAGTCGCCCTCTGTGGCTTTGATGCGCTTCGCCTCTTGCTCTGCTTTCGCCATCGTCTCCCTAAACTTTCGCTTCTTCTCCGAATCATGACCAATGCCACCTTTGTCCTCCTTAATGTTGATTTGAACCGGCTCTTTACGCGCGTCCTCGGATTTTCCCAGCGTGTCACCCTGCTTGAATCCAAATTTAGCCATCATCTTGAACCCTTTGTTAGATGTAGGCAAGGCGGTAGCTAGCGATGCTTCCCGAGCGGCTTCCGCTTCCTCTGCTCGCTCGGCTTTGGATTTCACGCGCGCTCTGGCTTCACCCTATACTCACGCCTCGTTAGTATATTGGTGACTGGGCAAGGATGGTAGAAACATACCTCGCGTCGCTTGCGAGCTGCGCGCTGTAGGGAGGTTTCCTGTGTCGGCTTCTTAGGCGCATCCTCAAAAACCATGGACATGTAGTCCTCTTCCTCGTCGCCCGCCATTCTTGAATTGTAAGTTGCGCAAGATTGTGTCGTTAAAGTTGAGAACTGGAAGCTTTGGCTAGCTTGAACATCATCGCTAGCCTGTTCTTGTTAGCGCTCTTGGCGTGGCCTCTTCTGAATCTCGGGTGAACGATCCATTTCTTTTCGCTATCCACATTGCTTTTGTCAAAGACTATGAGCTTGCATCAACTCTATCATGGGGCCCGATTGGGAAAGGTACCTCTAACCATATCCGAGAAATCCGAGAAATCCTGTCTGCGACTACATGCAAGCAATTTTTAGCTTCCAACAGTAGTCCGTCGAGCGCTTTGCACACGAAGCCAAGGGTCTTGCCACTTGTAACTGCATTCTTGATGTTCATTGGAGGCGTTCTTGGCAGCAGTCTGTACGAAAGGAATCCGATCACACGACACCATCCTCTTCACGTCTCTAACATGTATACGGCAGCATCGAAGGGCTCAATTGATATTTGAGTCTCCAACTAGAATGACATGTCTGTCCCACAATCACTGAAGAGTGCGGCCCCTGACGACTTTTCGACAGGATGATGTGCTTACACAAACGACGAGAGAGAATTACGCTTAGAGCATGAAGGGGATCGTCCATGATGATTCTGGCGAAGTTGCTCGGAGCAACAGTTGCAGCCATCTCGGACTTCCACGTGAAAAAACGGGATGCATATCTTGTGCGCCCCTTTCCCGCGTCGTACTGGGAGACCCTAGCTCAGCTCCTTCGTTCAGATTCTCACGATGTGTGCGTGCGTTCGTGTTTGCGGCGTCTACGGCAAGTAGTGTTGCTCGAAGCAGATCCAGTTCCGTACTGGGACCTCTCCAGATTGGCCCTCCGCCTCCCCCGCACCGACCAAGAGTCTAGCCTGAATTAAGCAGTCTGCACCGCGCCCCAGCCGCTCTTGTCCGGGGTTACATGGAATATCAGCATTCGGTCTCTTCCGCTCGCAGGTTGTGTTGCTGTTGTTGCCTTCATTGCCCCTTGTCTGCCATGGAGCCGCTTTGGCAGTCCCATACGCCCCTGTACTACTCAGTCCTTTATTTTCTCTGTGCACCACTGATCGCCTTCGGTGCGACCGATAGTCAAGCCACACATGGGGGTTGAGGGTTTTAAGTTCCGATTGCTCAGCCAGTCACACAGTGAATATGCTCTTGCGCCAAAACAACATCCAAAATTCGATTCTCGCTGAGAGTTGAAGCATGTGCGTTGAATTTCAGACGTTTTGCCGAGGCCATCCCATTTGCCCAAGGATTTGCAGCAATCATTTCGGGAACCTTCCCTTTCAAGCTACTTTCGTTACCCTATTCACTCCTTAGCTGTCCTTGCCACCGCCAATGCCCTTGCAACCTCCGAATGATCTACTAAACCCTGCCACCTTCGGCGAACCTGATCATGGTCTGCCAACAGACTGTTTCTCCAACATTCATGTGCTCCTTCTCCAGATTTTCGTTCTTATACTAAGCTGGTTTCCCCGCGACTCCGCTGTTAATCCTTGGTCTCAGGGTCTGGCTGCTTCATCTCCTTGACTTTCAACTTTCTCTTCGCTTGTATATTCCTGTATACTTGCGCTTCGTGCCATTGCTTTCCAAAATGGAGTACAAGGCGGACCACCCAGTTACCCGCGAGACAGCCTACAATGGATCAGACGAGGTAGTCCCGCAAAAGAAGAGTGGAGGCAAGATAAAGAGACACTGCAGAAGGTTTTGGTGGTTAGGTCAGTACTCGTACATCCGGACTGTACCACATGACTAAACTAATATGACTCCAGATTTGATTATCCTCGCCATCATCATCCTTGTTGTCGTGTTGCCCTTGATATTTGTCGCCATTCCAAAGAAGGCCCAGCACGATCTCAATGCATCCACACTTGAAGTCAAATCGCAAGAGGTTACCCAAGCGTCAGCGGACGGAATCCACCTGAAGCTCATTACTGAAGCAAAGAGTGGAAGCAGTTTCCACCCAACCATTGAAGCATTCCGCGCAGGTCTCTCGCTGGATGGAAAGAATCCGTTTCTCTACATCGATGTCCCCACGACAAAGGCCGAGGCCGAGACAGAAATCATAGTTGAGCAGGACCTCAAGTTCGCATCCCTAGATCAATTCGTCAACTACAACAAAGTCGTCATGGGAAGCGAGGAGTTCAAAGTTTACATGAATGGAAAGACGAAGCTCAAGCTTAAGGGTCTATCAGCTATGTCTGTCAATTACGACAAAATAATTACCATGAAAGGTATGTGCAGACTGCCTTAATGTATTAAGAAACAGGAATTAACTATTATGTAGGCTTGAACAAACTCCAAGGCCTCAACATCACCGACCTCAAAGTCCTTGCCGGCAAAGGCGTAGTCCTGGAAGACGGCTCAAACCTCATCGGTAACATCACCATCCCCAACCCGTCAGTCATGACTCTCGACCTCGGAAATGTCACCATGAACCTCGCCGTTGACGGGACATCCATTGGATACACGCTCATCCCCAACCTCATTCTTGTTCCCGGAGACAACAAAGTGCCGATGCAGAGCACGGTCAACCAACTCGAGATTATCACATTAATCAAGAGCAAGTATACAAACGCCGTCCTTCCCTTGGATATTGTCGGCAACTCTAGTGTGGCTAACGGAGAGCACCTCACGTACTATGAGGCGGCGATCAAGTCCAATACTATTCGTCTTGATCTGAATGTGGGCCCTGCGCTCAAAGCTATTGGCATCACTGTGTAGGAACTTTTCGATATTATCAGGCGGCGGTATTTGCTTTAGTGCGTATTGCGATACAGTTTGCGTTCTTTTTTTTGCTCGGGATCTACGGATGGAAGGGGGGAAGGCATACGACGAGATGTCGTGATTGATACCATGATGCATGCGGCCTTGGTGGATCGATTTTGGATACGTACCTGCTGGCTTGACATGAGATTTGCTGTCTTTGATACAACAATTTTCCTAATAAGATTGTAATATCCTCGGGTTGATTATGCTGAGCAGCCCCACAGTGACTGCATACTGTATAGTGGCGTAAGATTTGCTCTCAATGCAGCCTGATTAGCAGAAGCGGAATATACCCCGTAAAGGTCGCTCAATAATTACGATAACATCATCACTCACCGAGGTTTGAAATTGACATGTGCTGGTCCCAGGAAGATTCCCTGGGTACTCGGAACTCTATACATGTATCCCCTGTCAACGACTCGAATACACTGACACTCGCTAGTGTTTTAAGTTCCGTCTTGCGTACCCCACAGACTCTTACTCCGCATCTAGCAGACAGTTCTGTTTTACCAGAGACAGTGGGGACTTCACGGGGCCGATGCAAGCCTCTTGTCTTACAGTCAGAATTAAAGATCACGGCAAAATGGTTCCTTTGAGCTGACAAGAGGACTATGTCACAATGCTGGTAGATTTAATGGAGACAATCAACATCGAGCAGAGTTTCTTGACCTCTATTATGAGAACTACGACGATCCAGTTATCAAACCTTTCATCCATGGATACTTAGAAACATTGCGGAACGTGACGCAAGGGCGAGATAACAGTGTTTCTGCTGTCTAATCTTTCACATTAATTGATTTGGTGGCGCAGACTAGTTTTGTAACGTGGGTTCCCATGTATGACAGAAAGCCCGTCGGCCAGAGATACCGAACTGAGAAGTATTGCGAATTCCCTGCAATATTCCCTGCACGCATATCTCCTTCGTGTCATATCGAGAGGTGTTTGTATACAGCAACACATCTATTAGAAGATTCAATCACATCACATGCAGATACTAAGAAGGCTGAGTATGAACTTTCGAAAGACTGCATTTTGTCAGTCTTATTGAGCACGCTATATTTTACAAAAAAGATCGACTGAAACGGCATCCATTCCTGTCCAACGTTATTTTGGGGAAACCCAAACATATACCACGCATTTTCCACAGCCGTTCGATCTCCACAGAGTCGTCGCTCAGCCATTCTCATTCCCCCAAGTCGCCCACCCTCTACTCCTCATCATCATCTTCCTCCTCCTCCTCCTCCTCTGATTCATCCTCATCCATACCCTCAGCCGCCGTTATCTTGAACGTGGGGGCTTGATCAATACCTAGATAACTATCGCTGATCAAATAAAGTGTCAATTCGTGCTCTCCAGGCTCCGAAACCGTGTACTCAAGCTGCGTCTCCAATTTCTTGCCCAGTGTGACCTTCTTGATCGCTAACAAGCTGTGAGCGCGCTGATCACCAACCACAAGCCAGAAGCTCTCCGTCTTATCCGCCGGATAGAACGGCGCATGCACTTCCGTCTTGGGATCCTCGTCCTCCTCAAGCTCACGAGTGACGATGACCTTGATGTACGATGGGGAGTTGGCAGTGATGTCATCTGGGTCCACAACTGTGTGCTCCATCTCGATGTTGGGGTAGTACTCGTTTGTGAAAGTGGCCGCATCGCTTAACTGCTTATTGTCAAGATCAAGTGATTTGATCAGCTTTTCAAAGTCTTTGTTCTCATCAGGATCCATAGCGTCCATAAACTCGATAACATCGTTGATACCGAACTTTTGAGCTGCTTTGATGGTGTTGTTGTCGAAATGTGGGATCTGCTTCAGCGGCGAATCTTTCTGCCACATGGCTTGCACAACCATCTGGGAGATCTCCATAGCGTTGAGAGCATTAAGGTGGGCTTCAGAGGAGAGGACATCGACGCTGGCGCTGAGAATGTTGAGGACTTTTTTGACGACGATTTCTTGGTCCTTAGCTAGATCGACTGGGAGCTGCATGCGCGAGAAATGAGCTTGTAGTAGCACGAAGGCCTTGAAATGCGGGGTCTCAAAGTTCGCGTCTTGCATCTTGTATGGAACACGATCATAGACTCGGCTAAGGATCTGGTTCTCGTGGCGCCGGATTTGGATGTCCTCGAACTCGGTAGCTGCAGTGATGATCTCGAGCACACCCTTCAGACTCGTCTTTTCGTTGAGAGACATCATGAGCGTCTGCATGGTGATAAAGGAAATGTTGTAGTATGCTGCGATCATGCATGGATTGAGTGGTGTAATAGCGTCTTCATCCTCGTCATGCTCTATGAGATTGGCGTCGGTCAACTCTTTCAAAGTTTGTTCGACCATCTCTGACAGATGCGTACTCAGACCTTCATGCGACGTATCGTGAAGATTGTAGTAGCTGGGATTCGCGAGAAGTCGGCGGTAGAAGTAGGTATATGTGGACCAGTCTACAGCTTCTTGAGTAGATTCGATTGTCTTAGCGCTGATCTCGGCGACGAAAGCATCGTGTAGGAAGTCGTGGAGATAGCTCTCGATAGGTAAAGCCTCGTTCAAAAACTTCTTGTAGTATTCACGCTTGACCGCGGGTACCATGAGAACGCCTTTGGCGGACTTGTCTTCTCCAATTCTGCCAGCCTTACCAAACATCTGTAGGACTTCGCTGATCGGGTAATCAACATAGCGATGTTCGCGACCTTCGTAAAACTGTGTGCCCATCACGATAACTAGGTGGGCGTTGCAGTCGACTTCCCAACACGATTCTCGTGATGCTACTAGGACCTGAATAGCGCCAATCTTGAACAGATGTTGGACGGCTTTCTTGTCGAACGAGGTTAGTGCCTCATGGAAATAACCGATACCATGAGAAAGCGACTCGGCGAGGGATCGCTCGTTGACCTTGGCAAGAATAGGCTCAATCTCCTCCAATGCTGCATTCAAGAAACGGTCTTCGTCGTCCTCCGTGACGCAGGAAGCAAATAAGTCCATTGCTGTTGCGCGAGCCTGCTTCCGGCTTGGTACGAATACCATGGCGGGCTTATCAGGGGAAAGCTGTGTGATAGCTTTGTACGTTGGCTTCGCCATTGCCAACATCAATGAGGGAAAATGGGGAATCGTAAATGACTGAATTTTCAGCTCGAGGGGAATAGCTCGGATCGCAGGGCTGAAGTTGAAGATAGTGTGCTTATTTGCACCAATCCATTCGCCAATGTCTCGCGCATTGGAAAGAGAGACACTCAGACCGACTATACGCATCCCAGATTCGATTTGAGCTGCCATGGCGTGCATCCGAGATACAACGATCTCGTACACATGCCCACCAGCGCCTCCCAACATGTGTAGTTCGTCAGCGACGAGCAGTGCAACAGTCTGTACATTCTTGCGCCTCTGCCACTGTCGCGATATAACGTCCCATTGTGTTGGTGTGGCCAGGATGAGATCACCCTTCTCAAGCAGTCGCAGGTCTGCAGTAGTCTCACCAGTAAGCTTGACCACATCCTTGCCCCCGCCAAGTTTTGCTAGGCGTTCGTTCCAATTCTTGAACTGATTGTCCACGAGCTCCTGGAAAGGTGCAAGATAAACAATACGTCCTTCCTTGCCGCTTGACCAGTGCCGCAGGATTGCGAATTCAGCACAGAAAGTCTTGCCAATTCCGGCGGACGCACCCACAAAAACGTTGTCGTCCGACGTATACAGAGAATTGAAGACCTGAGTCTGGACTTTGTTGAATCGGCCAACATCCTCATACAATCCCTGATATTCCTTCTTCTTGAGCGCGGATATGGGTAACGGCTGCAGATCCAGAATGGGAGTGTGAGCCGGGAACTTTGCCGGTAAAACAAGCTTCTGGAACGATACGGCCAGCTTGGTTTCTGAGCCCATCCATCGATCAGAAAGAACAGTGATGAAGTAGTTGGGTGGCATGGGTTCATCAATGGGAACCGTAAACTCGACCAGATGCTCGTTCATCTCCCCGTGAGCGTAGTCCTTGCGGAGTAAAAACTGATCGTGGAATAAAATCTCTTCGCCGTCACAATCTTCTACAAGAATCCAGAAGCCTTCGGAGGCACCGTGAAGTGCTTCATCCCACACGAAATTGGGACGAATTGTGAGCTCTAAGCGAAGCATAGACTTCGTAACCGGACGAGGAGTTGCTTCCAATTCGAGACGAGGGAACTTCTCTACAAGCTGGCAGACCAATTTGCCAGCCTTGGGCATACCTAGGAGCTCGGCCATGTTCGGTGGGTCAAGGTCGAAGTAACTCGCCCATGGCACGTCGATGCGCTCTGCCTTTTGAATGATATCCTTCGGGCACTTGGGGAATTGTCTGAGAGGTGACATGGTTGGCCACATGCGCTTCTCGGCCATTTTGCATAGGTCTAACGCAAGCTTAGCGACTTGGGACCAACCCTTCTTGAGACAGATTTCGAAGATGGCACGCAGAATACGGCCGGCTGATTGAGTGACATACACTAGATCAGCCATAAGTGCTAATCCGTCTAACTTAAGTCGAGAGATGTATGCTTGGAGGAGTACGTTGATCTTAGCCTGAGGCTCCTCGACACTCTCCTTCACGGGGATAGGAACACGGCCGAGGAGCTTTGCAAGTTCAAGCTTCTCATCTTGTCGTACTGGGATGTACTTGAACTCTTCACTCAATGCGAATACTCGGAACAATTCAATCGCGCTAATTCCAGGTTGGATATGGAGATTGTAGGTCGCCATAGAGTTGTGTGTGATGTAGTAGTGAGATGCGATCCTCCCAAGCTCGGTGGGTACAAGTGTGCCTGATTTCTTATCATATTTGACAAGGTTACACTTCTCCAACACATGTGCAGCGGCGTGAATGAGGTCGACACGCTTCTGTTCCAGAGATTCGTCATTTTCATAATCAGCACCAACGCTGTAGAGACCAGGCGACCGAAGCATTCGGACGAATAGATAGGTGTATCCAAGCCAGTCGACTCCCTCGTCTCTAGTCCGTACGTTGCCTAGGACGATCTCCGCATTAAGATTGTCTGCGAGCCGGCTAACAAATTGTGATTCAATCGGTAGCTGTTGGTTCAGCAATGATAGATAGTACTGTATCTCGGCCTGTGTTGTGATGATGATACCCTCACCGTAGGTATCGTACTGAGGCCGACCGGCACGACCAAGCATCTGAAGGACATCCTGGGGGCTCAGTTCGACCCAGCTACCCTTCTCGGGCGAATAAATTGCAGTCCCCTTAATGATGACAGTATGTGCTGGAAGATTGACACCCCAAGCTAGTGTCGCGGTACAAACAAGGACTTGAATGGCTCCGTCAGCAAAGAGATCCTCGACTGCCGTTCGGTCTGTCCTCGACATCCCAGCGTGATGAATACCGAATCCATATGGCATCAAATCCTTCAAATCGGTATTCTGGGCTGACGCAGCTTCTTCCTTCAAAATTTCTCGACTTGCAGCATCAGACCGAAGAATCTGACCAATAGTGTCGAGCTCTAAAGCTTTATCCCGGATATATTTGGCTGTCTTTGCGGTCTCTTTGCGGGAGTGTACGAAGATTAGCATCTGATTTCGATTTGTGCCGACCTGTTCAAGGACCTTAGTATAGCAGACATCGTTCATTGTCTTCAGCTGTTTGATTGCTTTCTTGTCTGTGACGCCGATGAACTCCTGCTTCAATGGACAAGGACGGAAAGTAGCATCGAAGTGGAACAATCCCTTGTCTGGATCGACCCTGAGGAAGCTGGCTACATCGCGATAATTTGGTAGAGTGGCACTGAGTCCTACCAGTCGGACAGGATCGCCAGTCTGCTCAGTGCGACGGATAGTTCTGCTGACAATGCTCTCAATGACTGGTCCACGATCGTCGTGTAGAAGATGAATTTCGTCAATGCAGATAAGTTTCACGAGGTTGATGTAACTCGTATCCGTAGCCTTGCGAGTGATAACATCGTACTTCTCCGGGGTGGTGACAATAATCTGGGTTTCAGCAATCTGCTGCTTCGTAAGCTGACGATCTCCCGTCAACTCAGAAACCTTGATGCCATAGGGTTCTAGACGCTTGCCAAAATTTCCAACCTGTTCTGAGACGAGAGCCTTTAATGGAGCAATGAAGACAATCTTGAAATCGTCCAGCGCGATCTCGCCTGTCTGGGGGTTTCGATGTTTGCCGATTTCACGCAAGATTGCTAGCATAGCTACGTTTGTCTTTCCGGAACCAGTTGGGGCACAGATAAGCATGTTGCCATCATCATTAAATGCTGTAGGGAAACATCTTGTCTGGATGCGGTTGAGCTCTTTCGATGAACCAAATCCTTCACGCGCCCATTCTGGCAGCTCGGTCGTAGGCATGTTCTTAGGTTCGTTAGGATCGCGCTTCCTCGTCGGTGCTGGTACGTGAATCTCATCATAACCCTTGAAGTGCCGTTTTGTTGAGCCCTGGGGTAACTTGACACTCGGATTCGTCATTAGATGGTTGCCTTGGTCAAAGACGAGGTTGTCGAGGTTGATCAATCGGCCAGACGGCTGCAGACCACCGATCAGACCTTCGTGCTTAGGGGCGTCGGCCATAGCTGCGTCCTTGGAATCAGCGGGGATATCAATGTCCATCAGGTCAAATTTCATCTTCTTCGGACCAGTGGAGTCGGTAGCTTTGGTGCCCGTCTCTCGTGTGCGCAGCTCCTGGAGGATTTGTTGGTGACCTGCAGCCTTCATTTCCCGCTCGACAGCTGCTCGCTCATCTTTGTCTTCGGCTGCTCGTCTCCACCTGGTAACCCAAACGATCCTATCCCTATTGAGAACAAGTTTTGCGACCAGTTCGTGATGCTCGTAATCGAAAAGTTCCATAAGATCGTTTTCAATTTCGCGCAATGGCTTCTCTTCGCCGTCTTCGGATATTCCAGACAGGTTGTCGAGCGCAGTTTGTGTCTTTTCTTGTTGCGTGTGGGCATCCTCGTAAACTTGACCAATTTGCCTCTGCAGCCAGTAGGCGTCAATTTCGTGTGCTGGTATAAGCTGATCCGATGCCTCTTTACGTGCTGCTGATGCTGATATTCCACTTTGAATGATCATCTCCTCCTCATCAGCCAAGACGCCATCAGCCTCTCCACCTTCTTTTTCAATCTCAATGCCATCTTGCTCTGCGACTGACTCATCATCGTCATCTTCGTCCGAGGTATCTGCGTCCCGTACCTCAAAAGTCTGCGCAGCGTCTTCATCATCTTCATCGTCATCGAAAACGACAGCGACACCCTGATTATCGCCTCCCTTGGCACCATCTCCGTCTTCCACATCTTCGTCCATCTCCTCATCATCGTCTTGCGCATCGTAATCGGTGATCTTTTTCCCAAGACTCACGAGCTCATTAAACTCTTTCGATCCCATAGATGAACCAAGAAGATCGTCAACCTGCTTTTTCTTGTCGAAGTCCTTGACCGCATCGTCCTTGAGGTACTCTAAGACCGCATCTGCAGCACTTCTCGTGACATGTGTGGGAACGTCGCCAAGATTCTTGCCAACGATTGTGGTTATCAGATCGTATGTCGCCCGGGTAGCAGGTGTCCGCGGCTTGTATCGAAGATCCTCCACGAGCAGCTCCTGTGAGGTTGCACCACCGAAGGCGCCCGCACCATCTCCCCTCTTCCTCTTGCGCTGTTCTCGCTCCAACACATCTCCGCCCTCATTCATCCCCCCTCGTTCAATATCAAGGGGACCCTTTGGCTTCTTCTTTTGCGTTGGCGCATTGTCTCGTGCTGTCCGCCCACCCATATCACGAATATTGATGCGGCCTGCAAGCGACTCGGGGTCACCCGTGTTCTCGTCCCCGCGACGTGTGACGAAACGTTTGTCCGCCTGCAGTACCAAATTGGACATTTCCGCATATTTGTACTGCGCGAGGTTGTTCTCCTTCTTGTCCGCCATATTGGGTGGTTGGCGCGAGTCGCGACTTTCGTTGGTATAGAGTGTATGAAGTGAGATCAGAAAGATCAAGGTGGACCTAGTATTTCAGTCGCGAAACCAAGGGTGGGCAGTAATTGATAATTACTGGAGCCTCTGGGAAGACCGCCGTAAAGCAAACACGGTAGTATCGACCCTTCGCTGAGAATTGAGTAGTGTAGGTCAAGCAAGAGGATATGCAGTCCTATTGTGAGTTGATGGACTGCGCGCAGTTTGTGGGGAGAGAGGTGGAGGTGGAGGCGCAAAGGCGGGCGAAATAAATCTTGAAGGTGCATCTCTGGAGACCTGCGCTAGTGATTCCAAGTCACGTGGAGCTACTGCCTTGCCGGAACCTAGAGCTTCCTATTGTACAACAGCAAATTCGAAGTAGAAGCTGTATGGATGAGACTGTCGTAAGTCTGCCGTCGAGGAGGTTCAATAGGCTATACGTATCCCTTGCATTTACAGTGTGGAGCTTTACGAACCTTATGAGCATCTTTCACCAATTTATATAGGGTGAGCGGAAGCTGGGCACATATACGCAAAGAATGTATTGACATAGCAGATATGTTGACAGGACTATTACTATTATATCGTAAAATTTAGGTGCCAAGCGGCAACCTCAAACGCTCATGGATATCATCGCAAAACGGCCCATTAACCAGTTCAAAACGCATCTTCATTAGGACAAGCCGTGACATCATGTCCCTCGTTCTCGCATAGAGCACACCATTTGTCTGGATCGGCTATCGCAGCGCCCTTGGGAGGCACCAATGACAAGTTGGCGAAAGGAGTTGGCAGTGGCGCGGTCGGCGCGTTACCTGGGGACTTCGTAGGAGTAAAAGCTGAAGGATGGGACCGGCCAGAGGAGACTGATAGGTTCCGTAGACCCTCGATGACTGCATCCTTGCCGTTACGTGTGCCGTTCTCAAGGGGCTTGAGTGACCCATCCCCACCCATAGCAGAGCAGTTGAGTATGTCGTGGCCTCCTGTCTCACAGATCTCACACCAGAGAACACTTCCGTCAGCAGATGAGCGCCCATCAGATTCTACCATAGGCTCCAGCATTGGTGGTGCGTCACGGCGCGTTATTTGAGGTGGGCCCCTCCAGCTAACAACGGTGCCTTTCGAATCTCGTCCGGAAGATCGTTTGTCCTTGTCTCCTGTAGTGGTTTGTTCCGACATGTCGTTGCTAATCACGCTCTCGCGTTGCTCTGCAGAACCGACCTGGGTCTTCAGCTTCTCGATTTCACGTTCAAGCTCTTCTTCTCGGTAGGCCTTGCGCTCGACAAGACCTCGCAGTTCCTCCTTCTCGCGCTCGAGACGGTCCGCGACAGCCTGGGCGGACCTCAACTCCTCAGGGTTGACTGACGAGCCTTGACGAGATAAAGGTGATCGACCATGTTCCTCTGGGCCCGAGCTTAGAGAATGGATAATGGCCTTGAGACCACGGATCTCGTCATCTCGCTGCTCGACTTCTCTATGTCCGGGGCTGAGGGGTGCGTCCATCATGGCACCTGCCCCTTTTAGTGCTGCGGCGGCTTTCTCTCGCTCTCGTCGAAGTTCCGATCGACCACGCTCGACTTCGCCCCTGAGAAATTCGACTTCGCCACGTGCTTCGGCCTCGCCTCGTCGAGCATCTTCGAGTCCATCTTCCAGCTCTTGCACGAGCTCCTCCAACTGTTTCAGCTGTCTAGCCACACTTTCGACATCTTCTCCCCTATTCTGCAGCTCTCGCAACTCCTCGTGAAGCTCTTCTACTTTGTGCTCATAAACACGTTCCGTTTCCGTACTGGCCATCTCAAGGGTATCAATAGTGCTTCTAAAATCTGCTCGGTGCGCATCGAACTCCGCTGTAAGCATCGCAATCTTATCGTTCCTTTCGCGTAACAATGCCCGTAGTTGCGTGACATCATTGGATTCAATACCATTACTCTGTGATCGTCCAAGATTCATTCCATCTTCCGGTATGAGATTTTGGATTTCTGATAGGCTGACCTCCATTTCGGTCAAGGACGCAGCTTGATCTTTCAGCTGCTTATCACGTTCCTCAAGAAGCGCTTGCAGGCGCCGCACCTCTTCATCGGCTTGGTTCGATCCTGGGCGTCGCCCCTTGAAGCTTGCCATAGAATCGTTGCTGATACGTGCAACCGGAGTTGTTTCTGTATCCTCATTAATAACGTCGTGTTGCCCGAGTCGTGAGTTATTTCTAGAGTACGGCCGCGGGGGTCCTGGGGTTCGTGGTTTTTGGAAGGCTCCTGACCTTGGACCTGGACTGTTGAATCGTGGTGGTCCAATAGCGCTCTTTGAGAAAGCAGACGGTGTGACTGGTGTATTTCTTCCAGGAGTCGGTGCTAAGCTTGGCTGTTTTCGAAACGGAGACTCGGGTCGAGGCAAAGATGGCCTGCCTTTTGGCTTGAACAGCGGACTGGGTGCGCGTGCTCCTGGTCCCATGGACTGCGAAAAGTTCGGACGCGCAGGAGTATCAGGACTAAAGTTAGGCTTTTCTGCAGTAGAGAGGCTGAAGTTGGAGTATGGAGGTGTTGTCGGCGTGGGAGGAGATGTTTCTGAGGTCATTGTAGGCGAGGAGCGCTTCGTAGCGCGATGTATAGGTAGGAAGATGCCCGATCCGGGGACAGAGGTCGTAAAGTATCGTGCGCTGCAAAACAATCAGCCTGGAAAATGTACAGCGGTTAGACACATGCGCGTACCCGTCCACATCGCCATCATTCTTCCCGCGCACTGCGTATTCTCTGCTCAGTTCGACGCCGCCAAAGACGCCCTTTTTGCCCCGGACGCTTCCGATAAACTTGACAACACCATACATGCCGCCAGGCACGTCGACGGTGTCGCCCACCTCAATCTCCTGGCCGTCGCCGCCCATTCTGTTTGTCGGGGTGGTCGGCCCACCTATCAGCGCGTTGAGTGATGCTTTCCGTGCGATTGCGGTTTGGCTTGCAGTTAAGGACAGGTTGGGGGAAGAAGCGGTGTTGTTGAGTGAAGGCCGTAGACCGGGAAGTCTACGGGGAGTCGTAAACGACGCCATTCTCGGCTACCTGCTATGTTATTTCAAGGTTGTTGCGACGGGGCTTTCAAATGCCCAGGTGAGACGTTGCACGCACGGCAGGATGATTGTTGTTGTCTTGAACAGGGCTGCCCAGTTATTGGAAATTTAGGGCGCGGTCGGCAGTCCAGCGAATCACTCCACACCATTATGTTGCCCCTCGCAAAATCTTGTTTACAATTCGCTTGAACTTTCACTCAAACCGTCCTGCAATCACATGTTCGCATCTGAGATTGGTGTTGTGTAACTTCAAACTGGGAAGCCTGTGTTTCACCTTCGGTCAAAGCCTTGTAAGGCTTTGGATACCAGTTGTCGGTCTATGGCAATAGAATCAACCAACCTGAGGCCTTCATTACTATGAAAATGCAATATTCTCCCTTGACACATTATGCATATATTTCAACAGGCCAATTTCTTCGTCGATAAACCTTAATCCCTAGTTCATATACTTAACACTAAGAACAGCCAAATCGGCAATGAAGCATGACATGTGCGCGACTATTAGAGTTTCTGCTTCCTTGCTTTTTCAACTCCACCTAGACGGTCCAAACACGTGCTCACGTGACTCTTTCTCCTCGTCAAAAAAGTTCATACCTTAAAAGAACCTTACACGACCACGATATTAGCAGCAATGAGCGTACGAGCAGGGATTTCGCTCAGTATCATTAGTTGCAAGGCGATATATTGTACTATGCTTGCAACCCACCAGTCAAATTGCAATTGTGATGAAAGAGGGATATCGATGATTGATAGCAATCATTCATTTTCAGGGGACGAATGGTATAGTATGCAGTAGTAGTATTCCATTCAAGTACTCTACGTATCGCAGTTCAACAGCATTGCGCTGTTACGCCTGCACGACTGCAGCTCAGGCAGCGATGAATTTGCTACAGGTAACAGCAAAACGTCATTGGAATTATTCGTCTACAAAACACTGTTGAAGGTGTTAGTATCTTTTGCGGTATCTCTTTAAATCCTTGACCCGGATTCAATAATGGACTTGGACTCAGCGTTCCTGTTCTGTCGGCTTTCCCCAACACTCGGGACGAAAGCAACTGCCTCGGCTTCGAGTCCGGGGAAGGAACTCCGCACGTCGTGCCTTCTACTTTTACAAAAGCGCGCGCAGCAGCACTGTAAAGCATACTGCGAATTCTCACATTCCCCAAACAACATATCAAAATCCTAAATGGCAGGCGCAGTACGACAGCCCATAGACCTAGCCTCTCTAGAGCGCTATATCGAATCCAATGTCCCCGAGATCAAGGTTCCGATTGATATCAAACAGGTACAGATCTCCTAAAGCTTCGGAAGCCCTACTGAGTTTTCATTCTGAAGAATGAATAATAACAACAATAGTTTGGATATGGCCAATCGAATCCCACATACCAGTTGACGGATAATGTTGGGAAGAAATACGTCATGAGGAAAAAGCCACCGGGGAAGCTGCTGTACGTTCGGTCACGTTCGCTCTGGATCTTATGTTTCTGACAGACTTTCAGGTCAAAGACTGCACACAGAGTAGATCGCGAGTACAGGATAATACATGCATTGGAGAAGACTGATGTCGATGTACCTAGAGCATTATGTTTATGTCAAGATGAGAAGGTGATTGGGAGTGATTTCTACATTATGGATTTTCTGGATGGTCGGATATTCGAGGATCCTGCGCTACCGGATGTCACACCGGCAGAGCGAACCAAGATGTGAGTTCCTGCAAGGCTAGACCTTTTTTTTTAAAAGATATCTATGTACTGACTGCCATGTCTAGGTGGCACTCTGCAATCACAACCCTAGCCAAGTTCCACCGCGTAATCCCTAAAGATGTAGGACTAGAAAGCTACGGAAAAGCATCCGGCTTTTACGCCCGCCAAATCAAAACCTTCGACACCATCACGCAAGCACAAGGCGCTGCTGTCGACAAAGAGACTGGTGTGCCCGTAGGCAAGATTCCACACCAAGACGAGATGGTCGCATTCTTCAGTGATCCCAAGACACAACCAAAAGACCGAAGTAGCCTCGTTCACGGCGACTACAAGATTGACAACGTCGTCTTCCACAAGACAGAACCGCGCGTGATTGGCATTCTTGAGTAAGTGGAGAACTTGAGACTTCTTATTCTTGTGCGAGTGTTGACGAATATTAGTTGGGAGATGAGCACAATCGGACACCCTCTCTCTGATTTGGTTAATTTGCTGGCTCCTTTCGTCACGGCGGACTCTCGAAAGGCTCTCAGCGTTGGTCGTGCAAATAAAGCATTCAAGGCTGGTGCAACAGAGGGTTTACCTACAAAGGAGCAATTAGTGCAGTGGTACTCGGAAGTTGCAGGTTGGGATCCCAGGCCTGACCTGACGTGGGGAGACGCTTTTGGAACGTAAGTCAAGCCCCAATTCAGTGTTCATGTCCTATCTGGAATCCGCAGTGCGTTATGAGATGCTGGAAGTGGCATCTCGAGTCGCTACAGTTTCGAAAGAGTAGGATGCAGTAGTATCAATCCGTCATGGGAACTATGCTAACTTTGTACTCCATATGCAGGTATCGCGCAGCTGTTATCTTCCAAGGGATCGCTGCACGTTACGCTCTTCGACAGGCTAGTAGTTTACAGGCAAAGACATATGGCGAGAACACTAAACCCTTCGCTGAGATAGCTTGGGACTTAGTGCAGGAGTACAAAAAAACACACGAGAAAGCGAAACTGTAGTGTAATGTAGTGGCTTGTAGCTTGTAATTGTTCATACCTTTGTACACGCATTTGCAACGTGAAGTGTCGGCTAGGAGCGAACCGCACCTTGGTATCACATTTTCGGCCATCCGTAGCTTTTATGTAGCTTCGAATCATATCAACGAAGTGAATCATACGGCCACCACGCCAGGCTATCTCAAGCAAACAAGCACAAGGAGAAGCTGGGGTGTATTACCCAGAAGCCAGTCTCCGCAACGCCAGTTGTGGCAGCCCTTGGAACATGTCCAGGAAGTATTCTGTCTCTTTTGATCGTACGCTATCCCTCTCATCTGCCTCCCTTGTGTTCGTCTGTGTTTATTCGGTCCAATGCCTGTAGCAAATTATTAGCATTGCTATACCAGAATGGGCTTTTGTAGATCTGGATGAGAGAATGCGTACCTCGAGCATGACCACCGCGTTTCCTCGGATGACAACCATTCCAATTCTTGCTTTCTCACCGCCTGGCTTCTCCTCGAGCGCATCGTCGAGAACGATATTCAGGTAGACCTGCATGGGTGTGAGCATAAGGACTAAATAAATCGGAATTGTGCACGTGCGTCGTAACCTCGTAGAATACCCATTACTTTCCTGCTGCCATGGAGCTGAACTAGGATACGCTTCTCGAGGTACTATATTGAACATATTAGCGATTTTGCCGTGAAGGGATACAGAGAGGAACACGCACCTTCTTGAGCTCCGGCTGTGCTTGAGGCATCGTAAGAGTATCTTTTGCGAGGTGTTTTTAGAGTATATGGAGTCCGTTAGGCGGGCGCAGTAGGTCGTGTCAAAAGGCTGAAGTGCCTCTTCGATAAGTTTGGTGGTTGGCCTTGGCTATGCGGTCCGTGCGCGACGACAGGCTCCTAGGTCACGTGTTGAGCTTCGCTCTGAAGTTGGAGCTCTCAAATGTTTCTACCTTTACTCTCTATTTCGTAACCCTCACAACGACACATCAACTACCACCATGCGGCGATCAGGATCTGGACGTGTTGCGCGCAAAATCGGCGCTCATGATGGAGATGCGGGAGGCGACACAAATCGTGCTCAAGGCGCTGCGCAGAATCCTCAACTAGGTAAGAGTTCATCCAAGTCGCAATTACTCGCTCTATTTTCTGACACTCGTAGGATTGTCGCGCTGACTTACAATGCAGACTCCGTAGTTAAACGACCAACATTCGCCAAAGCTAAGAAACGCTCCTCTCTGCGAGTCTCGTTTGGTCCTGGCGACACAACTGGAACCGATGGCGATGATTCGAGTGATACAGCGGTGGTTACTCCTAAGAAATCGAAACTCAGTCGCATAGCGATCGAGAACAATGCCGAACGGGCTCGATCACCCCTCGTCTCCGAGCTTCCCCGCCCTCAAGCAGAGGTCGACCGGCCGTCCTACAGCAAAGACTACATAGCAGAGCTTCGAAAATCAACACCTTCGACACCTAAAGACCTGAAATCAACATCCGACGAAGAGATTGAATCACAGGCTCTGGACATAGCTTCAAAGTTTGGGACAGTAGTCACCTACACTGCCGAAGAGCCCTCAGCAATCCCTACACAGGCGGAAATTCAAGAAAAAAAGGCCAGGCGCGCACGTCTAGCACAAGAACAGGAAGCACGTGGTGATGATGAAGACGAGCCCTGGGCTTCGGACGATGATGGCGAAGACGATTTCCGGACCAGCAAGAATGAGATCTCGTTGCGACCCAAAGAAAGCTTGAAGTATGCTGAGACGCGGCTGGTTCATGAAGACGAAGACATGGCGGAAGGGTTCGACGACTTTGTCGAAGATGGAAGTATCGCATTGGGCAAGAAAGCAGAGCGCGAAGCTGAGAGAAAACGGCGTGTGGAAATGGCAGATCTCATCAAAAGTGCGGAGCGCGACTCAGACTCAGACTCATCTGACGACTCGGAGGCGGAACGGAATGATGCGTTTGCGGCAGCCCAAGCTCGTGCAGGAACATATGGAAGCAAAGACAAAGAGAGGGACGATGGCAACCGGACACCACCCCGTATCACACCATTGCCTGACTTGAGTCAGGTTTTGGAGCGCCTTGAGGTCGAGGTCAGGACCAAGGACCAGAAGAGGGATATGATGCTGAAGAAATTAGAGGAATTCAAACGGGAGAAGACACGGATTGCTGAACGACAACAGTACTTGCAAGAACAGTTACAGAAGACAGGTGAGGAGTACGAAAAGCTTCGCGAGGAAGCGGGCATGGCTGCGTTGCCTGTGAATGGCACCGATGGTGGCAGGCTCATTATGCAAAGAGGATTGGATAGCCTTGGAGCTACACCTGTGGCCTCTACTCCAGACGAGGACTCTGATGATGAGTAGAGATTTCATACTCTGATATGGTAGTATAATTGCTCTCCAACCAACACCTCCAAGGCTGGTATTGGTCCAGTGTCAGTTGTAGAACCCTTCCATGATACCCAAACAATATGATACAATGCCCCATTTTCCATGAACTCCGTCCCTGCTCCAGTAAATGCAATGACGCCGATCGGAATGTCCCTTCTAATTCCCTCAGCTATTCTCATCAATCTCGGCCCAGATCTTCTTGATATTGTCCCTCTTCTCCTTCGCTATCTGCCGATTCATCGCCGTTCGGTCGAGCCGCTGTGCCCGCAAGCAGAGGTTGACTTTGTGTTTCGCATCCGTGCAGTTTCCGAATACTTTCCACATGAATCCGCGAGCGTGACATTCTTCGAGGATTGCAATCACATCGCCGCAGTCTATGTGAGTTAATAAGAACTTTTGGGTGTGCACAATTGAGGCACGTACTTTTCTGGCTCTCTTCGGTGTGTAGATGGGGATGCATTTTGCAGGCGCCAAATCGGAGGAGAGGGAAGACAAGATAGCGGGTCGGATTGAGCTTGCGATGGCCGATGGGAAGTGGCGTGAAGTGAACATCGTGAAGTTCGAATTGGCGCACGGGCCACCGATCTGCCTCTTTACCGATTGGTGGTGTCACTCCAAGGCTTCAAACTGTGATTACCAGTGCAACCCACCCTCACCCTAACAAGTTCACTGACGACCACATTTCAAAATAAGCAAAATGGCCTCACAACCTTCGCTGAAGAAGCAGCAAGGTGAATGTTACCATCTAATCATCGAATGACGGAAGGAACTAATTTGGAGTAGAGCTTCAAAGCACATATCAAAACTACAAGAACACACTTCAATCTATTGCCCAGAAGATTGGAGACATCGAGCAGGAAACAGATGAACACAAGTAGGATTTCCTATCGTTCTATTTAGTCACTTCATCGTCCAATATTTCTTCTCCATACACCGCTTTTCTTCCCTAGTTATATTCGCATGCAGTCTTATTTTCGTTCCTTTCCTGTTCTTCTCACCGCTTCGTATCCCACCCAGTGTACTTGTCATGCTCACACGGTCCAGGCTTGTGCTAGAGACCTTAGAACCGCTTTCAGGAGATCGAAAGTGCTTCCGCATGATCAACGGGGTTCTGACCGAAAGGACGGTGAAAGAGGTGGTGCCGATTCTGAAAACTAATTCCGACGGACTCAAGAAGACACTGGAAGAGCTTGTCAAGCAATACAAGCTGAAGCAGGATGACATGGAGAAGTGGAAGGTACGTTTACTGTCGCGCTCTGTGCTCGCACTTGTCCCAACATTCCAACAACGAGGTTGAGTGTTCTGCTGACTGTATCGATTTGTAGAAGAAAAACAACGTGCAGGTCGTTCAACAGCCCGGACAGTAGGGAACGATCTGTTGACGAATGTGCTACCCGTGCACACAGCCTACGATATTAGCGCAAACTCTGCTGAGAGCCACATGGTGTTGGGCATTGGGGCACGGCATTGAGCTGATGAACGACTGCGAGAGGGGCTCACGCCTAAGAGGACTAGACTGTTGGTATGACATCGGGAGTATCGGGAAGCGGGTCATCCCACGCCAAAGCATCAAAAGCATTAGTCCACGGCAACGAGGCATATTTCCATTTCATACGGGGTTCTTATCGTCGTCATTCCGCGTTGACAGCAAACATGGTGCCTGCACTTCTTTGCACTAGCCAAGTGTGCAGTGCTGAGAAATTGATGTGGCAGCTCCCAGACTATTCGAGAGTGCCACAAATGTCGTGTTTTGGGCAGTAGTACGGCAGAAATCAAGCGGCAGAGCTGCCTTTCACCCTGGTTGTCCTCTTCGCAAACGCACCATGCGTTGGTGTCTACGCCTCCTCGTCTATGTTCGAGAACAGTTTTAGTCTGACTTGCACGGTGCCATGCGGCCGGGATCTGACAAGGCTGAAGACGGCGTGGATCAATGGCTGCTGCGCGATGTGCTGGCGTTCGCCAAGGTCAGATCGACGCCTTACTCTGCACCCACCTCCCACGAATATGGGCAGGTAGCTCATAGGGTACCATCTGAAATAGAGTTCACATATGAATGGACAGTGAATTGACGAGCCCAGCGGCATGAGACGACGAATGAAGCTGAAACGAGGCTGTCATGCAATACATCAAGATGTTGACATTCTTACGAACTATGTGCCCTTTCTCAGCACGTCGACATTCGACCAGGGAGGGTCGTGTCAGATGCATCTTCAAGCTCGGACAACGCACGAGGCCGAAATGCTCCCAAGCATGCAATGACAACTAGCAACTACCCCCCGGATCCGCGCTGCATGTTGTGTGCTTGCCCCTGTCTTGCCGTGAGGAGCAGGTCGTTGCGGCGAAGCTGGAAGTTGCGTCACTCAGAGGTGTAAAGTGTGACTACGGGACGGTTGTGATAGGACCTGATATCGCATGTGGAGATCGAGATAGCGTTTCGCTTGCGCAACAGAACAGGTCGAACAAGTGTGCCAATAGGAGAAAAAATGAAATGCTGGAGGAGAGATCACGTAGGGCAGTCGAATGGGAGCAGGCTGAACTCCATTGTCCCGCACCCGCACCCGCATGCGGCCGCAGATATACCCTAGCTCGACGTGCAACCTGCTGTTGTCGTCCGGCCGGGGCTGAAACGCGTGTTGAGGTTGGGCGCGCAGGCAAAGAGCACTGGGTCCGAGTGTTGACTGAGAGCACCACCCAGCTTACTGCTATGATGGAGGGAGGTGAGAAGAGTGAATGCTAAAGTCTAGCGTCCCCGCGGAAGAGGGCGGGCCGGCGATGACGGCAGGCGCAGATTGGTTGAGGAAGGTGCCCCTCTGCGGCGCTCGACCGCGCCTGCCTGCAAAAAGGCGTGCATATGAGTGGCCCCGGACCTGATTTCTCGCAAATATCGCGGGCTCTTTCCCCTTCGATTCGTTGCTCCCCCAAAATACGCTCTCCAGTCAAAACATCGCCGCCGTCTGATTCCTCACTGGCCGCCACGCCCACGTCAGTCATAGCTCCAGAGCTTGCACCCTGGTGAGCGATCTCGCGTGTGCCCAGCCTTGTCCCTATTGGCCCCGCGACGTGCATCGCATCGCGCTGTTGTGGTCGTGCCGTTGTCTTCGACGTCGACCGCAGAGAAAGCAAGCACAAGCTCATCAGCATAGGTTGCCAGCACCACCGCTCGATCCGCTCCTGCCTTAGACACCAGCGCCTCAATCCCACCAGGCTCCTTGCCCCCACTAGCACATACGGCCCTGCTACCGCGCGCCGCAAAACACCGTCACAGCTCTCGTGGACGTCGTACATGCTAGCCTGCAGTGAGTGACAGCGACCTCCCCGTGCCCTCAGTAACCCACCCTGTTCCATTCATCCACTCGGCACGTCCAATTGTGCTGCAACCGTCGAATAACACGGCTCCAGCTAGCCCTCTCCCATCTGCAACCCTAACCCCACCCCCATTCCCCTTG
>BLYF01000031.1:83664-104471 GCA_014905255.1 Herpotrichia juniperi | reverse complement strand
GCACCCGTAGCTGCACCCCCAACCTCCGTACGTTGCCTTGCATACCCTCTGCGCCTGCCGCTAACCGCTTCCTCCCACCAGACCCTCCCAGTGACACCGTGGTTGCATACTCGGCCGCCAAGCCCCAGCAACTCCTCCAAGTGACGTGGACCGCCAGCGAATAACTGAGCAAAGCGCCAGCGCACACAGCCTCTCCCAGCACGTCTCCGCCCCTGCGGGTGGCCGAATAAACATGTCTTCCACCCCCCCGAAGAAGGAGGGCGTGGAACCAGGACCTCAGTCGCCTGACGATTCAGAGCCGCATATGGATAGAGAAGCTCAGGATACACAAGCGCAAGGACTCGGGTACGAGTTCGAAGTCAAGGAGCAGGATCGATGGCTTCCAATCGCCAATGGTGGGTCATGTTTCTTCAATTCCCCTTCATTCTGATTTGCGCGCCGTTGACCTCCCATCTGCACGTCGACGGATTGTCAAATCACAGTTCAACGTTTCCCTGCGAGCCTGTCGGCATCTCTGTGGGCCTAGAAAACGGCCGCCCTGCAGTCAGCGTCATGTCGTCCCCTTCCCCACATTCGTCTCCTTCACCGCCACAAACTACGCCCAAAGGCTCTAGCAAAGATATTGTTTCAGATGCTAACATTCGTAACTTTGCTCCAGTCGCGCGAATCATGAAGATGGCATTGCCAGACAACGCGAAGATTGCCAAAGAAGCGAAGGAATGCATGCAAGAATGCGTGAGCGAGTTCATCTCGTTCATAACCAGCGAAGGTGAGTTTCAAAATCTCTAAATTCGAGACTATAACTGACACATTACATAAGCCTCCGAAAAGTGCCAGCAGGAAAAGCGCAAAACTGTCAACGGGGAGGACATTCTCTTCGCTATGACATCTCTTGGATTCGAGAACTACTCGGAAGCCCTCAAGATCTACCTATCCCGATATCGCGAGGTAAGCTGCAAACTTTTCCTTTCCCCCTTAAATCCTCTCATTTGTTGCCTCAATTTGGCGAAGACATTTATCTGAACTATTGGTATTGATTGGTGGTACGAGACCCTCCTCGCAAATCAGAACAAACCACCTGCCGGTGTCGGGCAGCAGTTCACTGCAGGCGGGACCAATGCAGATGCCTCCTCCGCGAATGCCCAACAACACCACGTTCTAGGCGACACGGAGATGGAAGGAAACGACGGGACGGCGTTCGGATACAGCGTCCACAACGGAAATGGAGCCGCAGAGTTCTAAATGCCGATTCGAGGGGGGGTCAGACGCCAAGTAAGAGATCAAAGAGATATCTAGGTTTGACCTCCGAGTGGCATATTGGCTACCTTAAGAGGAAAAGATTAAGGGAGGAACATGGGCAAGTGATTACTTTCGGCTCAGATTGCACAGCTAGTGGAGGAGAATTGTACGGATACTAGGAATGGAAGGGTGTTGGATTTGTCTAGCGGGAAAGAAGGGAGGAGGAAGGTTTTTTGGGCGTGCTTGCCGTAATACTATCAACCCTACGAGCTGGTGTATGATTTCACTGGTCGTACAACAGCATCGAATGACTCGGAGTTGGTCATTGAGTGGGCAGGAATTGGTATGGGGAGCAATACTTTCATTATTTACTAGGATTAGATTCTTCATTGCTCACGCAAGCCCCTGAACACTCATTATGCTTCTCTACAAGCCCCCACAGCGCCTTCACGAGCTGAACTACAAAACTTCTACCGCCCGTCCGTTCCTGTGTCTCCTTACCATCTTAACATACTCACTAGTTGATGCTGTGTCTGCGTCCACGTGCTTGGTACCTTGGTTTCAAGAGCAGAGCTGGCCGCACAAGACTTCTGACATGCGAAAACTCGTGCTCTATGCAAGTTGCCGTGGTAGGAGCTTGACAAGGACTCACCCGCAGGGGCACCAAAGCTATGATTGGACAGGGCGAAGAAGCAGCTCTGGCGCTTGGAAATGGGAGAGGACAAGTGTGTGACCTCGTGGGAGGCTGCTGCTGCTGCTGTTGATATGTAACGGGTTGAGGGGATACGGACGTAAGCAAGTTTGAACTGAAGTGGGGTGGCTGACGACATAACCATTGAGAAGCTGTGGATAGTGGGTTTCTGGAAATAGTGGAAGGGGATGTATTTTTTGGCATTTGACTGTGGTAAGGTCAGGGTCGAAGTCATTGAGTGGACCCATGCACATGACCTGGGGAAGTGGAACAGAGTAAGGTACCGAACCCAGATCTCACAGAGCATATTCATTCCTAATATACAACTATGGTTTCGCAGCCGCAGAAGCAGCCCGTTTTCTAGCCAACAACTCACTCAAAGGTAGATCGTCTTCCTGCTCATCATAAAACTCCACATCCTCATCCACCCCGAAATCTTTCAGACGTTCGCCCTCGGAGTTTCGCCACCCTTCTTCACCACTTTCGTTCCCGTTTACACTCCCGCTTTCCTTTTCTCCTCCAAATATCTCATCATCCCCTTCCTCCTCACTTCCAAACCCCTCCTCATCCACATCGTCACTCACACTGGCACCCTTCATTGCAAGCTTAGCCTCCACCCTCTGCACAAAAGGTTTGCGCCGCCTCACTACATCTTCGTCTTGTCGTTTGCGGAAAGCGGCCAGTGTTTCTGAGGCATCGAGATTGGCATCGAGGTAGGTGAAGGCTTCCTCTGGTCGAGCCATCCCTTTTGGCATTTTGCGGTGAAGGCGGTCTGGATCTGGGGGTGGCCAGGAGAGGGAGGGAGACTCAAATTCGTTTACCTCGAACGTGAGGCCCGAGGCTAATGAAGGGGTGGCGGCAAGTGGGTTGAACCAGTTTATAATGTTGCCGGTGCCCATGCCTTGCTTGAAGTTCTTCCAGATCCCGATATCGTAGGGGAATTCCTGCTTCTTGATAAGGATTTGCGTACCGTCTGGGCCGTCTAGGAAGCCGCCAAAGTGGCGGGCACGCCTAACGAGCGTGCGATGTCTTTCGATCTCCCAGCCTTCAATCGTCGTGGTATTCACAGCAAGGCACCAAACATTCCTGATGAAGAGAATAGAGAGGACGAAGAGGGTGAAGAAATTGGCAATGCATAAGAGAAAGAGGTGAGCCATTTGGAAGATGTTAGGACCTAGGTAGCTGGGGAGGTCACGGTTGGCCCAGAGGTGCGAAGCTCGCGTCCAGAGGAAAGTGGAGAGGTAGATCATAGAGATGACGGCGTAGAAGAGGAAGCGCAGGAAGTGTGGGAAGGTGGTGTGGGAGACGCAATTTTGGGTCCAGGGGCAGTGGTGGTCCATTTTGGGGACGCATCTGTGAACCATTAGAATCTTGAAATAATTGAATGTTGAAAGACAAGAAGAGAAGATTGAGAGTTTGAAAGAGATTCATGAAATCTGAGAAACTGAAAATAATTTCTTACCTTTTGCAGGCCTTGCAATGATGAGATCGTGGCGCTTTCGCCGCATCACACTTTCGACACCACTTTCTCGGTTGGCCCGGTTTTTTTGCTTCCTTCTCTTTTTCTATCTCTATTTCTTCCTCATTCTTCTTCTTTGGAACTGCTCCGGCATCTACGAAAACTGATCTGGTGTAACTTATCAGAAGACAGACAAGGAGCACATTGAATCGAATAAGCTGTTTCTTTTCTATTGGGTATGGCTCCAGGTAAAGAAGCAGAATCTGCGATGTATATGCAAGAAATGTGATTAGTGCGTACACAGACGGTACTGCGAGAAAATCGAGTGACATATTTTGGAGGTTGTTGTTGAGTCGTCTGGCACCTTCCGAAGCTTAGTTTGACGCGAGATGTCCTCGTGGCCCACGTGACTCATGCTGTTTTGTAGCGTCTGTGAGGTTGGTTTCATATACAATATCTACATGTGTCAGAGTCGAAATAAAGGTAATATGTCATGTTCGATGTGTATTTACATCCTGATTATGGCATGACTAATCCTTGTCTTGAAACCCAAGCCATCCACGTGATTACGCACCTCACCTCTCTCGGTCTTCAGGACACTCTTACACTTGCACCATTTTCATCAAACACCATCACGACTACGCCTCGGATACAAGGTGTCTTCAATGTCATGGCGTCGCTAAAATGGGTTTTCTACGCCCTTATCCCAAGCGTGATTCTACTGCATCTATTCGCGTCACCATACACAAAAGTTGAGGAATCTTTCAATCTTCAAGCAATTCACGACATCCTGATACACGGTATTCCAAGCAAGAACTATGATCAGTTCCTCACGGCGAACTATGACCATGTTTCATTTCCAGGCAGCGTGCCGAGGACCTTTGCAGGAGCTTTGGTTCTGAGCGGGTTGTCGAGACCTTTTATTGGACTATTTAGCTCGCCGGCTCACCTTCAAGTACTTGGTGGGTAACAGTATTCTAGAGTTTCGACTTTGTAAGATGCGAGACTGATGTACCGTCACTAGTCCGAACTGTGCTTGGTTTGTCGAATGCAGCTGCACTCATCGCGTTCGGTAGAAGCGTCGAAAAGGCGTTTGGATCTAGCGCTGGAATATGGTTTGCTCTCCTGCAAGCCAGCCAATTCCATGTTAACTACTATGCATCACGAACGTTGCCGAATATGTTTGCTTTCATTTTCAGTATGTTGAGGTCCAATATCTTCAATTCCATGAAGCTAAGTCATTGGCACAGGCACACTGGCACTGAGAAGCTTGCTCACCGTTTACACAACTCCTTGGAGTAGTGTGTCCGGCTCGAAAAATTATCGTCTGACATTGTACCTATTGACGATAGCTGGCATTGTGTTTCGTTCCGAGTTAGCCCTCTTAGTTGCTACAACAACCGTCTATTTGTTCGTCACGAGAAGAATCTCCATCACGAGCGTGATCATTCCAGCTGGACTTGGAGGCCTTGTCATCGGTCTGCTCTGTACCGTTCCTATTGATTCTTTCTTCTGGCAGTCATTTCCGCTCTGGCCAGAGTGGATTGCGTTCTACTACAATACCATCCAAGGCCATTCAGCGGACTGGGGCGTCTCCCCTTGGTACTTCTACTTCGTGGACGCGCTTCCACGGCTCATGATCAACCCTATAACCTACCTACTTTGCATTCCAGTGGCTCTACTCAATCCCGCAACACGGAGTGGAAGTCTCGACTTGCTTGTCCCACTGTTGAGCTTTGTCGGCCTATACAGCTTCCTCCCTCACAAGGAATGGCGCTTCATTATTTACATCATTCCGGGACTTACTGCTGTCGCTGCCGCTGGAGCTTCCTGGATCTGGACACGAAGGACCAAGTCTATCATCTACAGCATTATGAGTCTTGGTCTGGTAGGATCCGTCTTTTTATCCTTCACTGCGTCAACGGCGATTCTGGCGATATCCAGTATGAACTATCCTGGTGGCGATGCTGTTGATTTCCTCCATCATAAGATTCACCATGATCAGACACGTCACTATCAAGCATACTTCGATAATCTGGCATGCCAAACGGGAGTCACACGGTTCCTAGAGAGCCATGATGGACCACAGACTGTCCGTGATACCCTCGAGGTACCCAATCTTACCAATTCTCCAATATGGACTTACTCGAAAACGGAAGATATTGATCTTCTCCTTGATCCACTCTTCTGGTCGAAGTTCGACTACGCCCTGGCCGAAAGACCTGAGAAGGTGATTGGGAGTTGGTCTGTTGTTGGTGTTATCTATGGCTATAGCGGTGTCAGAATCCTCAAGCCTGGACAAGAGAGCGGTGGAAGCTACGTTGAACTCATCGACGCTGTTGGATCGGATGAAGAATCGTCGAAAGAATGGACCGCGAAGATTGCAACATTTTGGAAATCTTTGGAGGGAATGTTGAGGACGAGCATTCTAAGAGGCTGGTGGGTTGAGGCCAAGATGGAGCCGAAGATAAGAATATTGAAAAACAACAATAAGAGCGTTGGAAATTAGCTGTAGCCGAATATTATTATAGTTCTGGTGAAGCCAGCATGCCACGCACGATCCTGATAAAGTGTAACTAAAGTGAGCAAAAGGCGCCATACCGCCGCGTAACTCAAAACAGCTGAGCCTTAGGATGGTGATGACTTTCATGAAAACTCTATCTCCACACTCTTTCAGCTGATTCGCGTTCCTGTGCGAGCTAAAATCTGATGTAAACGATAGTGTTGATGTTCAGCAAGCTGTCATGTGAACTGACTAATATATCATCTCTTGAGCTCCCATCATCACTCTCACGGCTGCGCGCCAAACTTCGAGGATGAGCCTCATGGAGGTCAAGCTTCACATGTGCCCCAATTCAATTCGTGCCGTTACTAACTCACTGGCATGTGAGCAATGTACGAAATGTATAAGGAGAGCAAGTGCAACTCACATTTGTCCACCATGACACGCTCATAAACTTCGACATCTTGACACACTATAGTTAGCTCCTTTTCTTTGCTCAACGGATCGTTCACGATGGTCGTCAAACTCGTCCCGTCACAATCGGGCAACCCAACCGAATCTCCTATCCCCTATACCGGCAACCCTCTTCTCCTCTGCTGGGCAGACATCCTTCTCTTCTTTAAGAATGCATGGTCCATTTTCGGTATCATACGTCCGATGAACCAATGGCTATGCGGCGACCTTGACGAGTTGTATCCCTCAGTACCCAATCTGATATGCATAGCCCTGCACGGACTCCTCATTGCGCTACAAGTCGGCTTTCTCGCCTCGCTGCCAATTCTTATGATGGTGCCAGTTGGGACAGCGGCGATTTATGTTGCGGGGGTTATGGTAGTGAACACTGCGGTTTGCTGGCTATTGAATGGGGGTGAGCCTTTTCTAGAGGATACGGTGGATTTGGGGAAAGATCGCGTGAGGTTTAAGAACGAATGTTGGATCTACCTTAATGGAGTCTCGGTTGGGTACGTATTCTATCATTGGAGAGTTGTTCAGAGCATTGACCCGTGACACAGAAAGCACTGGCTGATTAGCAACCTGAACCGCCTGGCTCTAACATTTCGTCGACCCATGATAGGAGTTCACAATCGCACATGGGGAATCATCTTCGATCTCATCCAATGCATTATTGAGCGGAACTTCTCATATCCAACTATGGATATCCGGAACTCGTACGCACTGGTCAAAGCCTGCCTCATTGACGAAGAGAACACAAAGGTCGTCCTGATTCTGCATAGCCAGGGAGGAATCGAAGGCGGACTAATCTTAGACTGGTTGTTGAGTGAATGTGAGTCAAGCTCTTCCCAACACCCATCTTGCTCTTCTGCTCAAAGTGCTAACTTGACATCACAGTGCCTCACGACATCATTCAAAAGCTAGAAATCTACACGTTCGGCTCTGCAGCGAACCACTTCAACAACCCACACCGAAACTCCATGTATATGCGGCTCGCACAAAGCTCAACCGTCACCAGCCACAATACCACAGCAGTCCGCCACATCGAACATTATGCTAATGATGGCGATTTTGTGGCTCGATGGGGCGTACTCAACTTCGCTCAGATGAGGAATAGGTACATGGGTCGAATTTTTGTCCGCTCCGGCATGGGACATCTTCTAAATCAGCACTACTTGAACGCCATGTTCCCTCTTGATAAGAATAAGCGTGTGCTTGAGGAGAATAGCTTCATGGATGCAGATGTGAACTTCACCGGCGAGGGGATAGCGGATAAGGCGAGGGATGGGGTGTTTGAAACTCTTGAACAGAGTCACAATGACAGTGTTGGAGCGATTACGGAAGAAGCTCATGGTCCCGCAAAGCGGTCGTCAAGTACAGCGGAGTCGACTTCGGCTGCGAAATCGGCGTTGCAGAAACCGAAGGTAAGAGACTTTTCCAGGCTTTGGGATTACAGAAATGGTGGTGATTCCGATAATTGATTGGCGGACTTTCAGCTGTAGCCGTGCTCACTGTAGCTATTTGTATCAGTAGTTCCATATTTCTGCACATGTGAGCAATTTGTTCTGTATACTTTCAAAAATAGAAAGTTGGCTTGCTCCTAAAGCCCGAAGATGCTCTATTGGACCAGATTGACTATTGCACAGGTTTATGTAACATTGGGGTAACTTGAAAAGAAAATGTTTTTAGAAGCCTATGCCTTCTGTGCGACAATTCCTACACGTTGTTAGTACAGCTGATGAAAATATGTGGAGGGGATACATACTCTCGACATCGGCCACGCTCTGGTCAAGAATCAGCTTGAGAGTCTTAGGGTTCTCTAGCTCCTTCTCGATTTTGGCGATGATTGACTCGGCCAACTCGCGCTGTTGCCTCTGCTTGACCTGTCCTTCGTAGCGCACCCAAGAGTCCAGAACGTTCTTTGCCTCATGAGCGATAGCGGTTTTCTGCTCGAGCTCGTATGCCTGCGCCTCAAGCTTAGCGGTTTCCTGCACAATATGTCAGTATTCATAATCGGTCCAACGGATATTTGTGTCTCGTCTCGGAAGGCTAGATATCGCACCTTTGAGACCTCGAACAGGGTCTTGGTGATGTCAATGACACCGCCGAGGTCTTGGACGCTCTCGATGCGCTGCTTTACAGCAGTTGTGTGGTCGGCACGGGCAGCGTTCAAGATACCCAAGATCTTGTCGGACTGTTCTTGCGCATAGCTGTTCCAGGCGGGGCCAGCATACTTGGCGACAGCCCAGAAGATGGTGATCAAGCTAAGGGCGACGATGGACTCTTCATTGACGACGTAGAGCTCGTTGCTAATGGCAGCAACACTCAGTCCAGCTCCGGCGGAGAGGGCAGCGGCCTTGGTAATGGGGCTGTTGCCGGGAATCGGTAGCGAGTCTAGGAGGCTCTGGGCCTTCTTCTTGGGGTCTTCCTGGGGCACACCAGAGTTGTAGCGGGCGGGCGTGATCTGGGCCGTGATGGCGATGCTGCGGAGAGGGAGAGTTGGGCGGAGTCGTGCGGCGCCTGTTGCGGGTAAGTAACTGGGCCAATGGCATCGGAAACGCGCTGGAGAGGCTCGACTTACCGACCGCGCTTCTTGCGAGACGGGATGCCATTGCTGAGGATGGGAGTGGAGAGATTTGAGGGGTGGCTGTTGATGATTGAGGAGCTTTTCGGGATGAGGTTGCGGCCAAGCCTGCCCGCTAGGCCCGAAGTTAGCCCAAGATTTAGATAGTTGATAACTTTTTTTCGAGCGACATGCGACAGGTCAAAACCAGAACACCACCGCGTTTCGCACAGGATACACGAAAATGTCAGGAAGCAAAAGCCCCAGCCTGGCGGGCGTGAAGAGAAAGAGGGAATTGAACAAGGTGGAGCGTCCGCGCATAAAACCAAAGACCCGACGGAAATCACCCAACGTAGAAGAAACCGACCCTCAAGCCGAGATACAGCACCTGGAAGCGCAAGTTCTCGAGTCTCGCCGGCATTATAACAACATTGCGACACTCCTACAAAAAGCAAAGAACCAAGATCCAGAAGATGAGGCTTCAATCCTTGCTGCCGTTGCGCTTTGTCGAGTGTTCGCACGATTGCTGTCCACGAACGATATGGTCAAGAGCAAGGGAATGGCAGCATCCGAAGTCGTCATTGTGCAGTGGTTGAAAGAGAGATACCGGGAATACCAAGATGTTCTGCTGGACCGCTACCTACGTGGCGAACATGCGCCAACGCAGTCTGTAGCCTTAACATTGCTTATGCGCCTGGTCAAAGAGGAATCAAAGACCGAACAGGAGTACAACTGGAAACATGGCCCATTTTCTAGGATAGTCGAGGCCATACTCATGCTTCCCGAGGACAATTCAACCAGAGAAGAGTTTTTGGAAAAATACTTCAAGCAATTCGACGATATCCGATTTCACACGTTCAAAGCGGTGAAAAACTTCCTCGACACTGATCTGGAAATTGAAGTCGAACAACTTGTTTCTTCAAATAGCTTGTCGCTTTTACTAGCACTAGAAAATGTACCTGCTTCCAAGGACGACATAGATAACTTTTTTACGGGATCGAAAAAGCAGTCCAAGAGCCTACTTTCCTTGAAAACCTACAAATCACAAGCACAAGAGGCGTGGCTGGCGACGCTGAGGCGCGGAATCTCCAAAGAGCAGCGCAAATCCATCCTCGGCGTATTTTCGAACCAAATTGCGCCATGGTTTCAGCAGCCCGAGATGCTAATGGACTTTCTAACCGACTCATACGATGCTGGCGGAGGGACCTCTTTGCTGGCACTATCCGGACTTTACTATCTTATGTCAGAAAGGAACCTCGACTACCCCTCATTCTACCACAAGCTGTACACATTACTGGATGACGGTCTTCTACATTCCAAGTACAGGTCACGCTTCTTCCGGTTAATGGACACGTTCATGTCTTCCACCCATTTGCCCGCCGCTCTGGTAGCTAGCTTCGTCAAACGATTTGCAAGGTTGGCTCTTCATGGACCCCCAGCAGGCATTGTCGTCGTTATTCCGTGGATGTACAATATGTTCAAGCGGCATCCTGCTTGCACTTTCATGATGCACCGAGAGACTCGCGACCTAGAGGCTAAGAAGGAGCTCGAAGAGGAGGGCATGGATGATCCTTTTAATATGGACGAGCAAGATCCCATGCTCACCGATGCCATCGAGAGTAGTCTATGGGAGATTGAGACTTTGCAGTCACATTATCACCCCAATGTGGCGACGTTGGCCAAGATCATCTCACAGCAGTTCACGAAACGTTCGTACAATCTAGAGGACTTCCTAGACCATTCTTACAACGCGGTATGTATCCTTACTCTCTATATGGTACTTGAAATCTAACAGATGCTGTAGCTTCTCGACAATGAACTCGCAAGGGACTTGAAGAAGGACCCCGTGGTGGAATACGAGATCCCGAAGCGGATATTCAGTACGGAGGAGGGCGGGCTAGGCCCCTTTGGGCAGCTATTGACGCAGGTTATAGAAGCAAACTAACACTTGAAGGGCCAGATTGGAATGTGCTATCTCGGAGAGAATTTATAGCCTTTCTGTCCTCCACGTCGTGCAGTGATTGACAAAGATGGAACAAAGTGCTCTTCTTGGAGACTTAACATAACAAAACCCACGTGCATCCGTGCAAAATTACAGCACTATGCATCACGTCCTCACCCATTGACAATAACAAATGCTTCGCAAGTTTTTCTCCGCTATACGTGTTTGTTTAGTGATACTATGCCCTTCTACCCAGCGGGCTAGAGCCAACTTAAGCATCGTGCTTTCCCCACTCCATTACTCCTCAAACTATTAAAAGGCGAGTCATCGTGCCTGCGTCGGATATCCTTAAAGATCTTCCCCTTCTGCATCACTCTTCTATAACAGACCAAGAGTACATTCGGATCGCCATTACACTAAGTACAATCGCCACGTGACTACGCACGGCACTATTCCTATCCCGAATTAGCGTAGATTAGCAGGCTAGGCTTTTGATCTCTTTGTCACCCCGCCACTTCGAACTCTTCTTTCTTTCTCTTCCGAACAGTGCAGCGCATAGCGAACCTTGCTAACAGTGTGTGAACAGAGCCGCGATCATGGCGCAGCCACCGACAAGTTTCAATATATCGATGGAGGAGCTGCAGAAGCTACCGACGGAACAGAAAGAGAGAGTCTTGAAAGAGTGGTCTGGTAGGTTTTCTCCAATTTGCGCCCAGTACAGTATCTGACATTTCATCGCAGGCCGAGTTGCAGCAGCAAAAAGTCCTACCGTCGCCCCTAGTCCTACGTTTGGCAATCGTGGTCGTGGCGCTCCTGTCCGTGGCTTTGCGCGCACGAATACCTACACCAGCCCAGCATACGAAGCCCAGTACAGTGGACCGTCGGCTGGCCCACACCGTGGGAGCTATCGCGGCGCTTTTCGTGGCGCTACTCGCGCACCCACCTTCAATGAGCTGGTTAGACCTGGCCGTCCCTCCTACAGCCCCGAATCGCGGGGAAGACACCATCCCTACGCCCCGCCGCAACACCAACTTTACCAGAACCGCACGGCGACTTTCACAAAGACGAGCCCTTTAGTACGGTCCCCTCATATCAACATCTTTCATCCTGATAGAGTTGGAATACGGTCCGATGCTCATGCCGAACAGGTTGCGGAACAAGACTCAAAGAGAAACACTACCCTCTGCCGGGACTTCACCTCAACAGGTATCTAGACTGGATTTTGGGAACAGAATCACCTCAAGCCATCTCCTTCTCTCTCGGATTATACTGATATGCGTGTAGGAATCTGCACCCGCCCCGAATGTCGATATGTGCATGACCAGAACAAGGTTGCCATTTGCAAGGCCTTCCTCTTCAAAGATAACTGCGCCGATGGTGACGACTGCCCCCTTTCACATACTCCCACCCCTCACAATACTGTCGCATGCAGTCACTTCCGAAAAGGCAACTGCACTAAGGACGATTGCCATTTCGCGCATGTGCATGTTAGTTCTTCTGCCACAGTCTGCGAGGCCTTCTCACGCCTGGGTTACTGCGAGAAAGGCGACACATGCGCTGATCGACATGCATTTGATGAGTGCCCGGACTTTACGAACAAAGGCGCCTGTAAAGCTGGAGCGGCTTGTCGTCTGACCCATGTGAGGCATGCGGGACGGCTTCGAAAGGCTCGCCCTTCCGCTGATGCTGAGTCTCCTCTATCTTCAAGCCCCGAAAACGGCACGATGGATGATAAGGTGCCGACGATTTTTTTGAGCGACAAGTCGGACGCTCTCGGAAGCGGTACCTTGGGAACTGAGTCGAACAACCACTCTGAAGTTCCTGATAGCGACATGGCAGACACTTTCATGTCCGAGGCGGGGATCAAACCCGGTTTATCTCAGCAAGCAGATTTTGTTCCCTTCGACTAAACCGCGAGCCATGCGAGCGACAGACATCTCTCTTGGAAGTTGTAGGTGTTCTGTCCCTCTCGTTGTTCGAGTTCCTTGTCTAATGATCGGTATTTGTTTCTAGTCTGGAACTATAGGTAAGATTCAGTTATCTCTTGGTCGACGTGTTTGACCCTTGAAGGTTCTGGAGTCTGGAGTTCCTTGTGGGATAACGATACCCAGGATTGACAGCAGGTCAATCCCTTTTCCTCTCTCAAAGGTTTGATTTCCTTTGTTTGACTAACTACTGCATCATGTTGGATGGTCTGTTACATAGCTGCTTCAAAGTCCTTGCATGCTTGGAGGATGTAATTTTTATGGGTCTTGCTATGAAGACAACTCTGTACCATCAGAAAAACAATTGAAAATGATCAAATGAATGAATGGCTCGGAGAATTCCTAAATGTGATGTTGATCCGTCTGTGCTAAGGCGGAAGCTTTTGCGGCCTAATAAGATCTTTGAACATTCATTCTACAATCGCAAACATCGTCTTACTCAGGTCGCAATTAGCTGTATGTGCTAAGCAGCTTGCAGTTAAAATCCGCACATAGATCGTTCAGCTTTTGCTATATCTGACCCCGTATGTCATGCAACCACATTTCAAAGGAGGCTGAGAGGCTGCGCCCCTAGTGCTTGGCTTCCTGTGCATCGATGCTGCCTTAACTATTTGACAGTTTGCGCCTGTCAATCATTTCCGATGCTCTTCAATATTTCCAGGAGACCTCGAAGATACAAAGCTATACTCAAGATCCAGTAGTATCATTCTTTTAACAGTCAGCTCACGCCGTTGTTGACTGGCCGCCATCAACATTCCGCTCCACCAAACTACGCGTTCACCTCGCGCCCCGCTCGATTGCGACTCAACATGACGCTCAAGGATTTATTGAAGAAGAAAGAGAAGATTAGAGATGAGGGCGGATTCCCACCAGCACCTGTGGGACCTACTTTGTCCCCCGATGTCCCCGAATTCAAGTTCATGCGCACGACGACGACAACCCAATCCATAATCGAACCTCCAAGTCACCCTCTAGATCCTGTACGCCAACCGCCTCTGCTATCGCCTACAACACCGCCGGGAAAACTAGGGAGATTCAGAAGACACAGTCATGCTTCTGAGTCTGCGCCTGGAGCTGAAGACCCCAATGCTAAGGGCGAGCATAGGCTATCAGGGCTATTCGGTCGGAACCGATCCGTGAGCTCGGTGAATATACCTGAGAACCTGCCGGATGTCGTAGCAGGTGTCGCGAGGAACGAGGACGAGGAAGCGCAATGGGAGAAGCGGGCGACGGTTATGGCCAAGGGAAATACCATAAGTCAGACTACGACGCCGAATTATGAGAGAGCGGATCCGATGCAAGGATCGGGGAACAATAGTAAGAGGGTCAGCGTTGGAAGTGCGTCTGATGAGGTATGGTCACATAAACGGAGAAGAATGGGATAGGCGGCTGAAGCTCTGGTTAGGTGAACATTCAGGAGGCAATTCGGTTGCACGAAGCTGGCAGTGAGTTGACATCACAAATGCGCTGGGCATGACGACTGATTAGAACCTAGATCTTGAGGCTTCTACGGCCATGTTTGGGAAGTTGGCAGACCCCAATGGTCCGAACAATGCGCTTAGCCAGGTCCTCTACGGGCTCGCTCTGAGGTAAGACCAACTTTTCGTCATTCAGCTTCCACGACATCATGATGCCCGAGGACGCCCTGTTCATCGACCTAACATGGTACTGACAACCAACAGACATGGTTGGGGCTGCCCAACCGACCCGGAGCAAGCCATCAGATACCTTTCGTATGCCGCCTCAAATAGCGCCGAAGTCGAGTCAATGGCACTTGGAGCCGGGCTGAAGAAAGGAGGAGTCGCGAAAGGCGAGCTCGTTCTCGCCATGTACGAGCTGGCAAACTGCTTCCGGAACGGCTGGGGCATCAAGAAAGATCCAGTGGCGGCAAAACAGTACTATGAGACGGCTGCTAATCTTGGAGACACCGATGCTATGAATGAGGTCGCCTGGTGCTATTTGGAGGGTTTTGGAACCAAGAAAGACAAGGTTAGTGGACACTCTCGCTCACATGTCTCCTTTGCCCTTGCAGGGAGTGCATCTCCTTCACCGGTCTGTATAGGAGTTTATGCAACGGAATCACAGCTCGCATCAATCAAGTATACTCCCACTATCACGCGGAGTATTTCTGAGACACAACATCCTTCCCATCAGCCTCATTTGTTGGGCAGCACCCTAGAGAACACGGCTGACAATGTAATGCTACGCCTCATAGTTCAAAGCGGCGCAGTTCTTACGCCTCGCCGAGTCCAAGGGAAGTAAGACATTAGGCAATACTTGGTAAGTCTTATTTTCTTTGTATCACCACCATCTCGTCGCATTGGGATCTATAGCGACGATCGTCTGCGCAGCCGCAAGATGCACATGGCTTCACCATCGCCGTCACGTTACCCGTACTACCATCCCGTTCTGTCTCAGCAACACAACACCGCAACGTCAACACCAGGCCAAGCCATCACCAGATTCCAACAAGGCCGCCGTAACCCAATCCGTGCCCTGGTCAATCTTCGCCAGCCAGTTTCAACGCGCATATGCCAAGCCGCATTGGTTGGCCAGCATCGCTCTATTTCAAGCAACCCTTCGCGTAGCCGGTACGGACTGGACGGCCCTCACCGCAGCAGGACCTGTCACACTGCTGCCCGCTCCCCCACCATCACAACTGCGAGCTCCAATAACGCATTCCGCCATGCCGCTTCCGGACCTTGCAGGCTGCATGATGTCTTGGGCTCGGCATATCTGCGCTTGAATCTTGATCCGGTGCGCTGGGTGTACGCTCGTGTGCATACACGTGTCGCGCAGTTGCTGGACTCGGTTCCGCATTCAATAAGCGGGACGAAAGTGCATGCGGAAGCCGATGGCGGACGCGGAGCTGGACGACCAAAAAGTGCTCTCTGGACGAGGAGTCATATGGCGGCTTTCCACGCACATTGGCCGTCTGCGCTGCATGGAAGCTTTTCGTCACTGAGAACCATAGGGGTCGGGGAAGGACCTGACGGGGCCGGGACGGACCTTCGACAATCTGGACTCCACTCTCTGCTTTCTCCCTCCCTCCCGCGGTTTCCGTGCAATGACGCTGCACAGCGAGTCAAGTTGTGGTAATGGTGCACGTGCTGACTGTGGCCGTTAGGATCTGGAAGGACAAGTACAGTCCCAAATAGTGTTTGCCTTCTCCCCGATGCAGCGAACTGGGGGGACTTCGCACGCCGCTCTAGGCCGTTGTGATCTGAGATCATGCGGCAAGGCTTGCGGTTGATTGTGCGGCTTATTAAGTAAGTGTGGTCGTTTTTCCGTAGCACGGCACAAGATGCCATGGGTCCTGCCTCTCTCGAAATTGGTGTGGCCGGCAGTCGTTGACGTGCTCCTAATCTTTCTTTTGCCCCTCCACACTTCCTGCTTGTCGGAGGTGGCGTGGCATGGCTCGGGGTCAGCTTAAATCAGGTCATTTGGAAACTCTTTCGGTTATGGCCCTATGGGGAAGTTGGACGCATGGCTTGTGCGTTGTTCTCTCGGGGTTGTCGATGTAGGTGTGGCACAACAACGACAACGACAACGGTGATGTGTGCACGCGTGCGTTAGCGATGGTGTGCTGCCATTACTGCAGCTGAATCTGGACTGCCTTTTTTTATTTTATTTTAAAAATTTATTGAATGCGAGGTTTTGGATATATTGTCCGTGCCACACAGCAGTGCCTCCGTCCGATCGGTGATGCCGTTGTATTGATCGTCGGAGCAACGCGCAACTTAATCAAATAACTACATGCGAACATTGCTGCGAGTCGAGGAAATTATTTAAACGTCGTCCAATCGGATGTGCAGCATGTAGGCAAGATTTTGTTGAGATCCGGACAAGCTTATGCGCATACCAGTAAAGCAGCGGTAAATCTGTTTCACGTCCCCAGAACGCTACCTACCACACTTTACCAGTGAACACTAAGCACTTGCATCTGACGCTGAGCATCAGTTGTCGTACGACGTGCTCTGTTATCCTACATACTGGTCAACCAACCAGTACATAGTAAGTTGGGGGCCGGAGCTTGGGGATCCCACCGATGCACAGATTTGCAGACGCGTCTTCGCTAATTCCTACTGTTGTATCCTCATGCTGTTACATGTGGTGAGACGCAGAACGAAAGCAAGTTTGGGATGAGCTTGTACAGTATAAGGTAGTGTGGGGGTGGAGTGATGCCTGCGTGAGATCGACTGATCTAAAGCTCGGAGGAATGAATGGCGAGCACGAGCACCAGCATAAGCATGAGTGTGGGACCTGGGGTGCGTTTGATGCAGGAGCTGTGGAATGTGAATACTGCGAAGTGAACAACTGGGTTTGTGTGGAACGCACACACGCTATCGAAATTTCTTTGAGAGTGCGGCTTTCGCGGAGAGGCAGTGAATAGAAGCGCTCCCGTGATTCGAGCATTCACCGTGGGGCAGGTATCGGAAGGGGCAGAAGATCGGATAGACTCTCAGTCTAGAATCACGGAGTGGCAACTTGGTATCTCAATGAAGTGCACGGTGAATATAAACAAACGGACAAGGACGGTTATGGTATGCAGATCGTTTGATAGATTCTAGATCATAGCCAGTGACGGCGATGGTGCCTAGATACATTCTTCCTCCCGAACACGAACGCCAATAAGCCCGTCAGTAATCAAATCAAGGCGTGGTATCTAAGAAAAGAAAGCGGACGTGGACGCTGGGTCTGGTGGTGGTTGCGGTCGGCGATAGACAAATCGCGTTGCAATCGTGAGGTCTGTGTTATCGTTCGTTGTTTCGTTCGTATCGTGAAAATCCGCTTAATCGCTCGCCATTGGTATACTAGTAAAATCCAAGCTCAAAACTGTTCATGCTCTTGTGCTCATCGTTGTTATTCGATTCCAGACAAGTCAATCCAATCAATCCTCCAAGCAAGAAGAAGAATAGGAAATAAAAAAAAGAAACCAATAGATCATGCGATCATTTACAAGTCATAGCAACCCACATGCTAGTGTTCTGGTCGGTTCGTCTGGGGACGAACCCGATTGCTGTCGTGAAAAAGGAAATGCTAAAGGACTCGCTCGCTACGCTTTACTGTGGAAGAAGAGTATCAAATCAAAATTCCAAATGTGCCACCCGCCCGCGCTAATATGAGATGAGACTGTAACCAAAGAATACTGTATGCTGGTGCGAACAACGGCTTGGTTGTCGTCGGTTGTCGCGAAATGGTAGGAATTGACAAATGAAATATCGGTGCGTGATGTTGAGCAGTTTCACCACCGATCGAAACAAAGCGACACCTGCCGCCGTAGATGCTTGAGCTGAAGGTTTTTCAGAGCGCGATAAGGGAAGTGGACGAGAGCCGCCGTGTTGTAGAATGAAATTGCCAATGCAGAGTGGCAGGCTGAGCCAAGCCGAGAAGGTATATGCAGCGGATGCGAGCTTTGAAGCAGACGAAATCGACGGATTCCAGCCCAAGATGCAGTAGATGGTAGTATGGAAATGCAGACAATGCATGGAAGAAAATGGTTGATGTATAACAAAAGAAAATGGTGGTGAGATGATCAACCAAGGCTCTCCATCTTGTGTACGTTTCCATCCGACGAGCTGGGTCGCGAGGAAGCAGCAGCACTCTCCTCAACCATGCGCTTGAACTCGTGGACAACTTCAGGCGCAATCTTGTCCCAGAGCAGGCTTCGGGTGTAGATCTCGGCAGCGGAGTCGCCCTTGCTTTGCTCTCGCATAGCAGCAAGGGTTTCTGCGAGGTTGCGGCGGTGGGATGGTGGCTGGGAGTCAGGTGACATTGGGTCACTGAAGTCATCGCTTCCCATGCTGTACCGGTTGCGTGTATAGTCCATAGAGTTCATGCTGTTGTATTGAGCTGGCGTGATAGAGAAAAGTTGTTCGTGTTCTTGCTCTTTCGTAGGGCCGGAGAGTTGTGCGTGCATCTGGTCGAGTGTTGATCCAGACATGCTGGCGAGATCAGCACCAGAGAGCGTTGTCTTTGCCCAGTTGACACCAGTTGAGGTGGGCTCAATGCCCGAAACACGGTTGCTGAAGAGACCCTGCTCGGTAAGAGCTGTGCTTACACCAGCATCTTTGAAGATGCTGTCAAGAACAGTAGCCGATGCGGCGCGGACCTCATCAGGCATGCGAGGGATAGGTGGGGCGGCTGAGCCGGAAGACTTGCTTGCCACGAATGCGCCACAGAGCAGCAGCATAAGCAGAAGGCCAGAAGCGACAGGCTTGTCCTCGTCCTTTGCACGTGGTGCGACAACAATAGACTGCTCTTGTTGAGGGCCGGGTGTTTGCTCGTCGACAGCGAAGTCGTTGACGAAGATGTAGTTGTCCCACTCGTTGTGACCCATGTTCAGGTTGTCCATCTCAGAGGCGAAGTCGTTGAAGGTGGAGCTGGGAGCAACGGACATGGCGCTGCTAGCGCACTCGAGCCTCTCAGTAAGGACGGAGACCTTCTTGCGGAGCTCACCGGTCTCAAGGGTGTGGACGCGGACGAGCTCTTCTTTGTCGTAGTGCAGCTGCTGAATCATGTGCTGCATCTCCATGTGCTCACGGTGCCAGTTCTCCTTCTCTTGGAGCAGAGCATCGTTCTCGATGCGAACACTGGAAAAGTCGTCCTGGAGCTGGCACAGCTTGTCAGACCAGACCTTCTTTTCCTCTTCAAGCATCTCTGTGTGCTTCTTCTTTCGCTGCCGCGAGTCAAGACTGTAGTAAGGTTAGCATATACAATGGAAGTGAGGACCAAGTGGCGCGAGAAACCAATAGGATGGCAACCGTGACCAAATGGGGGTACGTACGCGGCCTGTCTGTTCCGGAGAAGTCGTTTCTGTTGCTTGAGCTCTTTCATCTCATCCTCGTTGGAGCAATTGGCGATGAGAGTATCGATGTTGCATAGGTTCCGCTCAGCCGGGATCTCAAAACGGGCGTTCTTCTTCCTGATGCCTCCGTCTCGGCGCGGGGAAAAGGACCGGTGAGGGGAGTTGGGCCTCATGCGTTTGGGACCAGGTCGCGCATCCATCTCTTGCTGGTTGAATGCCATCCACTCCGAGTTGGTGTGCGGGGACATTGGCTGCTCAGGAGCGTTGGGGAAGACGGACGTTGGGCTAACATTGCTGTGCATTGGCAGTCCGTGATATGAAGGAGCAGACACGAAAGCGGACGGGGCCGAGTCAAAGTCGCCAGGACCAAAGGGGTTCATGGGCTTGGATGCAGTCGGGGTCCTGGATCCAGAGTTGTCTGAGACGGGCCAGGACGTCTGTTGACCATAGGTAGCTGCTTGATTGGGAGGTAGCCGGGCGAAGGGGTTGTTGCTCTGCTCAGTGGTGAAGAAGGGATTGTTGCCGTTGTGGTTGACGACGGAGCTGGAGGCGGTCCGGTCGACGAATTGGCCGGCCGAGAAGTCCTCCCAGATGGAGGTGTCGGGCGAGAAGATGCCCTGGGTGCTGGTGGTGGGCGACATGAGGACGGGTGTGTCCAAGATGTTAGAGTCAAGCGTGCTGCTGTCGTCAAAGGAGAATGTGGATGGTTTTCGGTCGACGGAGCTGAGTGTCGACGAGGGTCTGTGAAAATCCATGGAGTCGTGCATGGAGTGTGAGTTGTTGGACGAAGTGAAGTCCATGGTGGGCTCTTGTAGCAAAGTACCGGTGTAGCCGCGGGACTGGCGGTGTAGATTGCTCTTTTCGGTAATCGGGAAGGCGGGATATCCCGAGTAATGGAAAGCAGGCAAAGATGTGCAAGAGATGGCCGTAGGAGGGCAGCAAGATGCAGCGGACGTCGGAGATCGAGCGACGTGATTTCTGGCTGGGAGCTGCGTGTTGATGGACACGGCGGAGCAAGCAGGCAGGGTGTTGCTGAGTACTGCGGTGGGGAGGGGAGAAGAGAAGACTAACGCTGGCGGGCTGGGCTGTCTGATATGGGAATCTTGCGGTGGGGTGTGCGGCAGCGGGCTAGCGAGAGAGTGCTGGAGCGCTGGAGTGCTGGGG
>BLYF01000031.1:47706-83629 GCA_014905255.1 Herpotrichia juniperi | reverse complement strand
AGCCAAATGCGTGGGATGCACGCGAGACTTGTGCAGGCGTCCTCATAGGGCGCCTCAATAGGGTCGGGTACTGCTGCATCACAGCAGCACTCGCTGCCCTCACGACTGGCTGCCAACTGCCCGTCCATGCAGAGACGAGTGGACGCTGCGCACTTAGGGCCGGTTTGCCCTGTTCCCTCCCCTCTCCGTGATCAGTGAGACCACACGAACGCTCCAAGCCCGCGCCGTTTGTCGCCAACGTCCTGCTTGACACGCTGTTGTTGGTGCTGAGCTTCCGCTAGCATTCACTTCTGGCCGCGACGCTGGTGGTGCGACGGGTGCCGGGGCAGCCGCCGTATCCCTCTCCATCCCCCATTTCCATACCGGTATCGATAGAGGCCCGCCGCCGTCCAGCCACAACCACTCACTGGGTGGGCCAGTACGGGAAGGCCCGCTGTGGGATAGAAGCCTGCCTGATTCGCCCGTGCCATCCTTGGCTGGCGGGTTGCCGTGTGAAAACTCTGTTGGAGACAACCGATCTTCCCCATGCGGTGCCGTGCAATGCTTCACCTTCTCCCGGCGCATCGTGAGGTCTGGAGCCCTCATGAGGACGCCGCCACACGCTGAGATAGAATGGGATCGGGCGCGTCGCCGCCCCTCCCGACCATCCCGACCATGAACCGCAACCTCAACCTCGCTCTCAGCCTCTCGCGCCCTCCAACACTACGCGTCAGACGACTTTGCTTCCAACTTCCCACTTCCGCCCGCCCCGTTGAGTGGCCCGTCAAGGTGATCCCTCTCTCCGCGCGCTCGCAGTCGTCCACAAGTGTGTCATCTGTCCATCCCCCGGGCCCTTTGCGCGCACGAGTCAGGTCACCGCTTTGTTTTGGAACGCACTTCCCTGCCTCTTCTCGACAGTCGGCATCCCTTCTGTGTGTGTGCCTCTCCCATTATTCTGAGTGGTGCCGTGGAATTGCAAACGCAAACGTGCAGCCAGAGTAACATTTTTTTTTCTCACACGCGTTATCCGGTACGCTCTGCTGCCAGAAGCATGGGCCTTCATCAGCACATTCGCTTCCTGTCCCATTCGTCGGATTGCTCTATTTTCTCTCGAGCTTTCTTCTCGCCCCTAGCATGCGCGAGCATGCAGGTATGCAGGTTATGCCAAGTCTCGCCTGAAGCCGCAGCCCACGAGTGACAAGCAGAGGGACTCTTGCCTCCCCAATCCGCACCCATCACGGCCGTAGTGAGCATCCGTTATCTGTTTGCGGGCACCCATCACACCCGTGCTACCCCAATCTGAAGCCTGGGGGAGGAATTGGCCGTCTTAATTCGCTGTGCTAAGAGTCACGCAGTGTCAACATGGGGAAACACCTTGATCGCCACCTCAGGGTGCAAATAATGGGACAAGCGTCAGCCACAACGATTTGCAGATGTGCTTGCTCTACATCCGGATCGACACTGTGTACGCGTGTGCCAGGATACGCATTCCCACCTCGCTGGGAATCTATAAACACAAGAATTGCCCAGTGCCACTCTGTTTGCTCAATTGGGCCCGAGCACTCTGCTCCACGACGATGGCGTACAGTATCGATTCATCAGTAAAGCATCCGATCACTATGTCATGGATGCTGAAGCCACTAATAGTATTGAAGCCCAAATAACAAGGCGAAAACCACCGTTTCCAATATTGGCCCTCCAGTGGCTCAGCAAAGGATTAGTGGTGAATGGATTCGCTTAGTGGTCCGCTTCCCGCGCTTATACCTTCTGCAACTCCACACGCTTGCATATTCAGCCCACCACTCGCGTCTCTTGTTGACACTTTATCGGTGTTGGACAGAATTTTCAACATCTTGGCATGTAAACACGTCTGTTTATGTATGAGTCAAAGTCGGTACTAGAGCCGCTCCCGCGAGATTTCCAAAACACTCCACTTCTTCAGCATTGATTTGGTCAATGACGGAAGGGCCCAACGGTCACGGCGGGTCCCATCGCACACTCTCACCCACCTGCACTACGAAGTGGAGCCTTGTTTCAGTTTCAAGGCGCAAGCGGTGAGAGGTCCGTTCCGATTCCCCATCTGCCATTATTCGTCTCTTTAAAAGCTCGGACAGCTCACAATTGAGCAGAGGCCAAGCAGAGAGTGACACAACTCACCCCAATTCCGTTGAGTTTTTCTGCCATGAAGATAGACAAAAGGTGTGGTACGTTTTTGGAAGCTATTGTTAAGCATGATAGGAATCGCATTGGCCTCGACCTTGCTAGAATCGAGTGGAGGGGTGGTTGAGACTCAGGATTGCGCCCATCCTCCGTCACACAAGCCAGAACACGCTGCCACCCTTCCGATGGAACCGGTCTTACCGCGCTCATAGATAGAATGGCAAGACGTGTCATTGCGGTTCGAATTGGATCCATATTTGGAATGCCCACACGCAATGACCAAGTGGTGTAGAGTCCTTGTTTCAGGAGGGAAACAATCAACAGGCCACTACCTCAACGCGAGGGCTTCAGGAGTCGCGATACTGCTCAATGGCCCGCCTGGTAGATGAGATGGTTCAGATGGCGGTCAATTGACCTGTCAGTCCTCTGCCTCAGGTTTCGATCTTTTTCCGGATGCCCACATATAATGGCAAAGCGGTGTAGGGTCCATGTTTCGAAGAGAGACATTCAAGAATTGGTGCCTCAGCGCGAGGGCTTCAAGCTTCTGGGCATACGGCTGCAAGGTACAGGAGGAGTCAACAATTGATCTTCCTACCCTCTATCGGAAATCTCTTGACCGTCATAGTGGCGAGACATCTTCGGACGCCGGCGTACAGTAACAGAGCGGTGTGAGACCCATGCTTCGAGCGAGTAAATAGGTCGGAGTAGTCGCATGGCCATCCGTGTCCAGCGTATAGTAAGGAGAGCGCTATAATGAAGGAAGAGCAGAAATCGCAAATGATACCCACCGAGCAATTACCTAGGCAAAGTGAAATTGAATGATCTCATCGACCACTTTGAGATCTTGATGACAGAGAAATTGACAAAAGAAGTGGAAATCGGAGATGATGACCGTTCATGTGGGTATATTGGTAGCAGTGCAAAGCCCTCCTGTCTCTTTATTCTTACATCTTCGACACCAAGTCGGGTACTCCACCTATATCCCCGTCTGATCCTCCCTGGCCCATAACTTGATGGTGCGGTCCTTACCACCACTAGCAATCCACGATGCATCACTCGAGATATCTGTACTGAGAACCGCTTGTGAATGTCCCTTGAGCGTTTTGCAGAGCGACCAGTCATCCGCCGAGAAGATCTGAATATTCTTATCGAATCCAGATGAGACGACCAAAGTGGAAGCCTTCTTCGGGATCAAAACGTCATCCGCGCCCTGTTGCAATGGCACTCCGCTTGTTGGCCCATCAGTGCCTTTGAACCATCTGAGATCAGTGACACCTCCGGAGTTCGCACCGATCGAATTCGTTTCTCGCATCGCGCGGACGTCCCAGCACTTCATGAATCCGTCTGCGGACCCTGAGAGCAGACGGTGGCCATCTGTGCTCCAGTCCAGGCCGTAGATCGGCTTGATATGGCTCTCCATGATGAAGATGACGCGCCCTGTGCGGACGTCCCAGACGCGTCCTATGCTGTCCAGACCGGCACTAGCGACTAATGAGCCGTCTCCGTTGAAGCTGACTGCGTAGACCTCCTTGGAGTGACCTTCCTGTATCAGAAGATTTTGCCCTGTATTCACGTCCCAGAGGCGCCAGGTGGTGTCGTCTGATGCAGAAGCTACATAACGGCCAGATGGGTGAAATGCCACTCGACACACGCGATCGCTGTGGCCTTCCAGAGTACTCAATGGCTTATCGTTGTCCAAGGACCAGAGCTGAACCTTTCCTCCTCCTCCGCCTGACGCAAAGTTGACGCTTGACGATGAGACGTTGCTGCCCTCTATAGTCGCTCCTGGCATCCAGTCGATTCCAGTTGTACGATCGGCGTGACCCCCGCGGTACGCCTGCTTCTGTTCGAGATTGGGAACGTCCAGAAGCTTGATCTGTCCAGCCCAGTTTCCGCATGCGACATATTTGCCGTTCGGAGAGAAACGCACTATTCCAACAGGCCTGTCTGACGTCTGAGAGCCGAATAACTCAAACCCGTGCATTTTCTCCTTGATCTGGTTGCGGAACTCAATGTGAGTCCTGAGCGGTATGGTTGACTCCTTCCTCTGGTATGCGACCCGAGCTTTTACGCGCGGAAGCGAGTACTTGGCCAAATCTCTCCGAGCTTCCAGAAGCAGCTGTGACCCTGATGTGTAGAATTCCTCCTGTTCGTCCCCGCCACCATCCTCCGCCTCTTGCATGGGTATGTCTCCGTCTTCTCCTGCATTTTCTGCCAGCCCTGCCATGAGACCACGAAGTCGATCTCGCCTTTCTGAAGGGCCTTCTCCGAACAGAGTGATAGGCTCTCCCATTTCTCGGAGCTTGGCCTTGATATCGCGGTCGGCGGTGGGAACCAACAGCTTCGCAGCTCGTCGTTTTCGGTCGAATTGTGACATGATTTCGGCAGCTGTCTCATTTGCCATTCCTGGGATGCTCGGTCCCATGTAGTGGTCATGGTCGAGCGCTACACAAGATGTTAATTGTTGCAGCAGCGGCAGCAGGCAGAAGCTGGACAATGTACTTACGAACATCGGCAAGACTGATGCCCTCCATGGCATCGTCGTCGGCCTCGGCCTCCTCCACATAGGCCTGTCGCGACGGATGTATGCTCATGTTGGCGGTCTCCCGCAGTGGGGTGGAGATATGTGAAGTGTCGCGGTTGAGGGGAGAGGAAAGTCTGGGGTTTACAGAAAGTATGCGCCCGAAGATGGCCCGGCAGGGCTGAAACCGTGCATGCGCTTCTAGTTTTGCTCCAAGTGTCTTTATGCCCGGTCAAGGTGAGATTTGCGTGACGGTCCCTTCTGCCTGTGATTTCGATATATCGTGTGCGGCAGTCTACAAGCGCTCGTGTCAAAAGCATTGAGAGGAGAGCTCTTCAGAAAGTCGGACAAGCTAGGCAAACGATCCACTATGACGGCAGTGACGCTTTGGTCAAAAAGTTTCCTAATCTTCGTTCAGGTACCACCTCACTATTTTACCATTCATCCCACCATGCCCAAACTTCTCCGCTCCGCCTCTAATATCTGATCTTCCTCTAGGCTTGGGCTGTCATGTCGCTCGCCATTGTGAGTGCACGCGTACCTCGCGCTGGCTCGCCGAGGGCCGCCTCCTCCAACTACCTCCTGCTCTACCTCTCAACATCCTCGCTATTCACGCCCACAGCTTCAATTCGCACACCCCGCAATTATTCGCAACGCTCACTCTACTCTTCTCCGATATGTCCACTAAACCGAAACTCCTCTCCAGCGCCATCAGGCCTCCGAACATTCCACTCCTCCTCGCATACGTGGGATAGTGCCCCACAGTTCTCCTACCACGTCGCCGCATCGTATTCCGCAAAGCAAGACAAGTTCAATGCAGAGGCCAATCTCTTCACAAGGGCCACATTCGACCCGTCAAAGAGCAGTGTCACGGTGCAGGAGTGCAAAGAAATTATAGACAAGCGAAAACGCCGCCCCAATAGTGGACAAGACTCCTTCTTCTTCAGCCAGGTTGGAACCACCCAGACAGCCACATTCGGGGTAATGGATGGAGTTGGGGGCTGGATCGAGTCAGGAATCGATCCCGCGGATTTCTCACATGGCGTATGCGAGTACATGGCGTGCGCCGCTCGGGCATGGCCGCTGGAAGGCAAGTCCAGCTCGCTACATCCGAAGGAACTGCTTCAGGTGGGGTATGACGAGGTCATCAAAGACGAGAAGATTGTTGGGGGTGGCAGCACCGCATGTCTAGCCGTCGCAGAACCAGATGGGAATGTCGAGGTGGCCAATCTGGGAGATTCTGGCTTTATGCATTTGGGGTTGAACGCCGTACGACACTTTACCCAACCGCAGACGCACGCGTTCAACACACCGTTCCAGCTCTCCAAAACACCCAAACGCATGTTGGCCCAGATGGCGGTTTTCGGAGGTCCGACGGCTCTGTCCGATCCCCCTAATGCTTCGAGTATCACGCACCACCGCGTACGCCATGGCGATGTACTACTCTTTGCCACAGATGGAGTGTGGGACAATCTGAGCACACAAGATGCGCTCAGCATTGTGAGCCGGACTATGACTGAGATTGGTGCGTGGGTGGAGAAAGACGGCGCAATGGATGTTGGTCCCGAACTGGCCAAGTTAACACAGGCTACTACCGACCGCAAAGCAGACATTGCATCACTCCAGGCTAGACTTGCCATTGCGATCGCCAAGGAGGCGAAAGAGACCAGTCTCAATACCCGAAGAGATGGGCCCTTTGCAAAGGAAGTGCAGAAACACTACCCTGGCGAGAATTGGCATGGTGGAAAACCGGACGATATTGCTGTCGTGGTGGCTGTGGTCGTGGAGAGTTCAGCTGCGTAAAAAGGGCGCCATTGTCGTACTTTGTACTTATATCATGTGGATCGGGACCGGCGTTGGGGATCTACCAGACTTATGGATCAGCATTTGGGTGTGCATGTGAATACTACGACGTCGTATCACGAAATGGCTTTTTTAGAGCATCAGGTCGGAATGCTAGGATATAATGGTATAGATGAGTAATATCAACAGCTAGCAATGTTATACAACAATTTCGATATTTGGAAGTGGATCACTTGCATTCCGATCTTCTGATACGCAGTGCACATTAGCAGCTGCAACAGTATTATCTAGTAGTCACTAGATCCTCTAGGCGCCTCAGTAGAATTGCACCTGTGATGTCTTTCACGGAATAGTAGAACAGTTCCCCTTTGCAATCAACACCAATATCAACATCTCCAAAGACTACTCTATTGTTGCACAAAATAACTGAGCAATTTCAGCTCGAAGCTAAAGGATCAATTGAGTATTAGCAAGTTCTGATGTAGCTCGTAGAAGAACCTGCACAATATATGCCGAACTAGCACATCGAAGTTCCATGTACGACGTGGCGGAAGTATGCAGCTGCTCGAACATGTACCGCCAAAGTGAAAACCCCATTGCGTTCAGTGACGATGTGATAGTGGATTGATTTAAGTCGGAGGTCAAAAGAACCAGCCAAGCTTGACGAAGCCCTTACTATGTTCGGCAGAATGACCTGCACACTGAAGCTGAAGTGTCTCTGTGCAATGGAGCATGCAGACGGGATGGCGGACAGCGGACAACTGACGTTACTATACTAGGCTGGGCATGAAGTGCACCACACCTTTGAACTCATAACGGTGCGACAGGTATACAGATTTTATCCAGGGAGTAAAAGGATCAGCCGAGCGTTGTAACGCCCTACTGTATCCGTCCGAGAGTGTTATATGTAGCTTCCCATGTTTGTTTACCTTGATTTTCCGGTTGCTAAGGGAACGGCTGCACGCGAACTTCGAGTTTGTCACGCGAATTCAACGACCACCGACCTCACATCGCTACAACGACAGCTGCCGGACCCACCGCGCCTTATGTATGGAAAGCTAATAGAATATTCGACATTCGCTATCCCGACGCGCCCGCTGGATCATAGATAGCTCCACGCCGTAGATATCGCGCAGCACAGCACCACAATGGCGACCGCATCCCCAACGCCTATGGGCTATGGTGGCCTCGGACGCATGCGCTCACAGTCAAATATCCGTCCAATGCAGCGACGAGACTCACCATTATCCGTCCTGGGGCAATCGCATGGCTTCTCTTCGAATGCGCCCATGATGCAGAATATAAATATTGGCGACAGCTCCGACGATGAGATACCACAACCAATGATGCTGAATCCTCTCACGGCCGCCCTACTCGCGCAAAACGAATACAAATCGCCAGAGAAAACACGCAAACCTAAACTACGGATATCGCGCAATACATCAGCATCGAACACACCTGTACGGGATTCCGTCACTCCCGCACCAACTATGGGAGGAGTGAAACGGACAGCAGTACGCGGCGCGCCCATGAGAAGACTAAGGAGAACGCCTCAAAGCGAAGACGACCACCCACCCTCCCAAGATCAGGAGAACATGCCCATGTCTGTCATGAAGGCAGACTCGAATGTTGTAGACTCAGTCATGAACATGAAGATTACGGATTCAGCCATGAAGGCTGCAGACAGCAATGATATGCGCGCGCCACTACAATCAAGATCTTCTGTCCAAAGACAGGAGAGGCCGGTACCGCTACAGGAAAGAAGTGCGAATACGCCACGCCGTCCAGCACCTCCTCCACCCCCACCGAAGATGTCTGTACTGGAGACGGCCACTGCTTCAGCCGGCGCGGCAACTACGAAAACGAGAAAGAAGAGAAGCCATATTGCTGTTAACGGAAAACATTACCTCCAGTTAGATAAGATAGGACGAGGAGGAAGCTCGGCAGTGTATCGTGTTATGGCCGAGAATAACAAACTGTTTGCACTGAAGAGAGTCAAGCTTGAGGACGCAGACGAATCAGCAGTGATTGCTTTCAAGGGAGAAATCGACCTACTTAAAAAGCTCAAGATGGTTGAGCGGGTAGTTAGTCTATACGATCATGAGGACGATCAGGAGCGGAAGATCCTGAGTGTGGTAAGTCCTTTTGCCCTCTGTCTAGGATTGCCTACTCGCAGTACACTAACAGCCCATAGCTTATGGAGCTCGGTGAATCCGACTTCGCCCGCATAATGCGCATGAAACTCGACCCCGTCGATGCCCAGCTCGACCTTGCATTCACGCGCTACTACTGGAAAGAAATGCTCGAATGTGTTGGCGCCGTCCACGAGCACGACATCGTGCACTCCGACCTCAAACCCGCAAATTTCGTCCTCGTGGCCGGAAAACTAAAACTCATCGACTTCGGCATCGCAAACGCTATACAAACCGACATGACCGTAAACGTCCACCGTGACACGCACATCGGCACCCCCAACTACATGTCCCCTGAAAGTCTTACAGATACATCAGGCGGAACCAAAGGCCAACTCTCGAACGGAAACGGAACTAAAGATATGAAGCTAGGGAAACTGAGTGATGTGTGGAGTCTCGGCTGTATACTTTATCAAATGGTATACGGCCGCCCGCCTTTCGACCACATCAAGAACACATTCGCCCGCGTAAACGCAATCATAACCCGCGACCATAAAATCGACTACCCCGACCACGGCGTAGGCGGCGTCCGGATCCCTCCCGGTCTCAAAATGACGCTCAATCGCTGTCTACAACGCGACGTGGCACGCAGAGCCAGCATCCAGCAGCTCCTCGAAGAGCGCGACCCGTTTATCTATCCTGATGGCGGGGACGATCTCAGGATACCGCAGGAGTTGCTCGGGCAGATCATCCAGAGGGTGGCGGATCGGTTTAGAGATCCGAAGAAAGAGCCGCCGACAGATGATGAGATTAGACAGTATCCGGCGAGTTTCTATGGGAAGATTAGGGAGCTGCTTGAGAGCGGATGAGGGGATACGCGGTTTTTGGGTGCTGGGCAGAAGGATCGAGAGGATCTTGCACAGTATCGCTGTAGTTGACAGAGTCCCTTTCGCCCGAGACGTTATTTTAATGACTCGCATGGCATCGCTTGGCGCTTTGGATAAACGTTTACTTACTTTTTTTGTTTTCTATTTTCACTCTGAGCGTTCAGCGTTATATACGTGTCTTGGATTGTATGCATGGCGCTTGGTGGGCGTTCTTGCTTATTTCTGGATCTTGGGGGAGTGTCTGAGAGACTGCTTTTTGTATATCCCGCGGTTTCTGAGATTCCCTATGAAGTCGCATTCAATGTTCATACTGCGCGAATCATCCTTTCATGTGCATTATCTGTGCAAATATCTCGTGAGCATTTTTGAGCGGTGGGGGAAAGCATCATGCGGCTGCTGCGAAGCACTGTTGTGGTTGGTTGAGGAACTCTTTGAAGGTGCTGATAGTCGGGATATGCTTCCGTGGATAGTAGATTGTTCATACCAGAAGGTCAACTACACTGGAAAGTCCGTTACACATATAGTAACCATATCTTTGAACGAGTGCACCGTAAGATCTATATACACGGTTATAATGTCAATGGCTACCTGCATAAGTCCAGGAATGATGTTTGATCATCGCATATGTCAAAACTGTATTGATGATGAAATCTCGCATGTTAGACAATCAGATCCAGGAGTTAAGGAAACGAACTATTTCGGCCTTACGGGGTCTACTGCATCCACTAGTGGTACCATTGCTAATCAAATATTACCTATGAAATTCTACTTGAAGGTTCCAAACCGGACATCGATGAGTGTGAGTCGTTCTCGGATGGGTTTGGACCTTATGGCTTCCACAGTTAGTACCTCACTGCCTTTCCGTGACCAGAGATATACCAACGGCCTCAATCTTCGCCCAAAACATCCATATAGTATCACACATATAATCAACTTTCATCCCAATTTCACCTGCTTTTCATTAACTCATATTCCACCTCCACGAGCTCCTTGATTTATCTCGAAGACTTTCTGGAATAACATCAACCCCAATCAAACTCGGACACTCCCTATCTTCAACCATCCACTCCTCCCCTTTCTATTCTCCAAGCTCACAATTCTAGTATTGTTCTTTGACTCTACATTCGTATTCTTCATACACATCGCTGCTGTGGACCGCACAGCTTCTGGATCCCAATGCATTTAGGTACGGACGGACGCCGACATATACGCCAGTTTTGAGCGCCAACCACGCCGCGGCCGCGATTTAGTAGGTGGTACCCGGTACGGATCCATATTGGTATATTTACTGTTAAGATGACAAAGGAGGTTGGGAAGCACACCCAAGACACCGTGATCAGGGTGTTTTTAGAATCAGATACAAAATCCGTGCTGATGTAATTGAGCGTCGTTCAAGGAATGAGAAGTGCGAGCACGTAGGTGTTGTATTGAGATGCTATGGACTGTGGTGTGTCAGTCCTATTTAGTCCGAGAGGTAAAGGAAAGCATAAGCATGGTGAAGAATAGCTGAGAACGTACCAGAAACGCCAAACGCGTCTATGAATTCAATTTAAGTTCCAGTCTGAACATAAGGTTGGACGCCTAGAATCTGGGAACATCGAGCAATACAGGAGGAGTTAAGCTTGTGTAGGGGTAGATGACGAAGAATATCTGGGGTTAAGGGTACGCGAAGGCCTTGCGTATGGGATTTATGAACAGGTGCCAGTAGAAAGTTGTTTTCCACATGCCAGAGCTTTGAGGTTTGCTGGAGTTATTTATAAGTGTGCTTGCATGATATGCATATATGCTTCAAATAAGGCCGACACAGATAGTCTTTGAACGACGAACTGTATTGAAACACTAATAATAATAAAAATATACCGAAGAACCGATACGCTGTGAGATCCCCGTAGGAGCCATCCGTCGTGCTTTGGAAATTGAATAAGAAAGATAATTTTCCAAGAGCCTTGCTCCTCGCAATCACAAAGGCAACCTTGTAAACTGCTCAGCGAAGGGTTCTGCCAAACACATAATATTCCAATATAAAGACAGAAGAGAAAGCGAAGAGAAAAAGCGTAGAAGGCAGAAAGGTCATATTTGTGTTATACCCCTGACTGCCTCAACAACATCGTTTCGCGAACGCTCTTTCGTCAAGGCATGGCTATGGGAAAAATCACAGATGACAAAGTGTTCAATGTGGTTGGTATGGGATATACTTGAATCGTTTCAATTTTATCTCATTCCTCATCAGACCCACATTCTCATGTCCATAAGCTCTCATCGATTCGTTTACATACGCAAGAAAATCGAGACATAGAACTCCATTACCCAGACCGGAGAACAGTCCGGGGCTGCAACGGCCGTCACGTCAGTCAGGTGTTAGAGGCATAATGTACCAGAGACACAATACTTTTCCATCCTTTGCAAAGCCATTCCCCATGCCGGAATTTTAGGAAATAGAGGAATCAAAAGGAACCAAGCTCTATCGAAATGCCGCGAAAGGGAAACTTGCGGTCGCAGCAGGTGGCTGCACTCTGCGACCGCGATTCCCCCCACATATCCACCGCCACATTAGTGTACACTCTAGCGGGTAGCGAAGGCCTTGGTGACGACTCGCTTAAGGGCCAACTCCTTCTTCTTTAGATCATCAGCAGGGGCGTCCTCAATCTCGAGTTGAGCCATGGCGTCGCTGAGAGCGGACTCGATCTTCTCCTTCTGGCCACGCTTCAGACGGATGGCCGTAGTGGGGTCAGAGACCATCTCCTCAACGCGGGAGATGTATGACTCAAGCTGTTGCCTTGACTCGAATTTCTTGCTGAAGGCCTCGTCGCTGGTCTTGAATTTGGCAGCCTCTGAAAAGACATTAGTATATTGAAGGATGATAGGTGATTATAGGCAACTTACCGCTGATCATGTTCTCAATCTCGTAAGACGATAGCTTACCAACCGAGTTGGAGATGGTAATGTTAGCGCTGCGGCCGGAAGTCTTCTCAGTAGCAGTGACCTTGAGGATACCGTTGACATCGACCTCGAAGACGACCTCGAGAACGGCATCACCAGCCTTCATGGGAGGAATAGGAGCCAGAGTGAATTCACCAAGGGAGGTGTTATCCTCGCAGTTGACACGCTCTCCCTGGAACACGGGGAACTGGACGGTCTGCAGCAGAGTCAGTATTGTGTTGGGGAAGCAAACGGCGCGAATATTACTCACCTGTTGATTATCAGCCACTGTGGTGAAGGTCCTGTTGTAAGAGTTAGTAGCTGCTGATGGCCGGCGGAATGCTGAACGATATAATAATAATATCAATGAGAAAATTGGAAATTACAAACCTCTTTTTGATCGTTGGGACGGTCTGTCCACGAGATACGACGGGAGCGAAGATGTTACCCTCCATGGCAACACCGAGAGAAAGGGGAACAACATCGAGAAGGAGAAGATCCGCAGTGTCGGCTGATGTGGCCTTGCCAGAGAGGATACCAGCCTGGACAGCGGCACCATAGGCAACAGCCTCATCAGGGTTGATGCTCTTCTCGAGCTTCTTTCCGTTGAAGCAGTCGCTGAGGAGCTTCTGTATCCTGGGAATACGGGTAGAACCACCAACAAGCACAATCTCGTCAACCTTATCCTTGGCAATGTTAGCATCCTTGAGCACCTGCTCAACGGGCTGGAGAGTGCCGTTGAAGGCCTTGGCGTTCAGGTCCTCGAAACGAGCACGGGTGATGTTGGCGTTGAAGTCCTCGCCGTCGAACAATGAGTCGATCTCGACAGTGGTCTGTGTGGCGTTGGAAAGAGTTCGCTTGGCACGCTCGCAAGCAGTCCGAAGACGACGGAGAGCACGAGCATCTCCTGAGAGATCTTTTTTCGTTTTCTTGGTGAATTCCTTCTTGAAGAAGTCAAGGAGGTTGGTGTCGAAATCCTGACCGCCTAAATGAGTGTCACCAGCGGTGGCCTTCACGGTGAAGACACCACCCTGAATGTGTAGTAGGGACACATCGAAAGTGCCACCTCCCAAGTCGTAGATGAGGACGTTCCTCTCCTTCTCGGACTTTCCAGACCCAAGACCGTAAGCGATAGCAGCGGCTGTGGGCTCGTTGATAATGCGGAGAACGTTAAGACCAGCGATGGCACCGGCATCCTTGGTAGCTTGACGCTGGTTGTCATTGAAGTAGGCTGGGACTGTGATGACAGCCTTTTCAACCTTCATGCCGAGCTTGACTTCAGCAACCTCCTTCATCTAGGTGGCTGTCAGCTGCTGTATAGTTTGCGCGGGGTCAGATTAAACCGTACCTTGCCGAGAACCATGGCAGAGATCTCCTGGGGAGAGAAGATCTTGGCCTCGCCCAAGTACTGGACTTCGACCATGGGGTTGCCACCCTGATCAATGACCTTGAAGGGCCATGACTTGATGTCCTTGGTGACGGTCTCGTCCTCGAATCGTCGGCCGATCAAACGCCTGGACTAGTTAGTACGGACCTTTGTAGTTCGAGAGAGAAGGAGCGCGCTTACTTGACGTCGAAGACTGTGTTCTCGGGGTTCATAGCAGCCTGGTTCTTCGCGGCCTCACCGATAAGACGCTCCTCGCTTGTGAAGGAGACGAAAGACGGTGTGGTGAAGCTACCCTGCTCGTTGGCGACTGTGGGACACAAAATTAGACGAGGCTCATCTCAATCGTTTTGGGAGGGTGTGCATACTGATTTCGACATTGGTGCCCTCGTAGTTGGCGACGCAAGAGTAGGTCGTGCCTGGTGGGATGTTAGCACATTGTGTGGGCGCAAAATTGTCGGGTTTGCGCACCAAGATCGATGCCAATGGCGCCCTCATAGACTTCGTCGCTCATGATGACGTTGTGTGTGTAGGTGGTAGAGGAGAGAGAGAGTGTAGTGGAGAGAGGATGAAGGTGGGGGAAGGTTGGAGCCTTTTAGAAAACGAACCTTTTCACAAAACTTTGATTTTGGCGCACGGTCAGGTTCTGTTAGCGCTAAGAAAACCGCAAGTCTTGGCATGAAGGTGAAAAGTTGTTCCCGCCTTATCGATTGCCGAGGCCTCATGGAAAAGCTCCCAATCATATTCGATTTAAGTAATTTCAACTATAGGCGCGATTTTCCTTCTGGAAAACTTTTGGGGCATATTGGCTTTTTAGACAGAAGGGCCAGTCGAAGACTGGCAGGTACTGAACATCCATCACTTAATAGAAGAAGCTATTCATGACGTGAGAGAATCATTCATTTCAAAGCAGTTCTAAAGCATTTCCTCACTATATGTCCACTATAACGCCTATAGTCCCCATTTCATAAGGCGAACGCCAAATCCCCCTACCATGCAATTCCGTGACGCCATGAGCCATATCCATATGCAGCACTCTCTACCAAGATCACCACGCACCCGAGGGATTGCCTCATCCTCCATCAAGGCGTCCCCTACACCTGGTTGTCGTGAAACACAAAGTTGATATCCTTCGGCCGTTGCTTATTATGCTTGACGAAGTTCTCGTCTCCCGGCGGCCGTTCGTTCTTTGTGTTGCTCGTCAGCATGCTCTGTAGACTGACGCATACACTCTCGACGTTGTGTACGGGGGACCAGCCTTGTCGGTCTAGTAAATCAAGGCATATGATGCCATTAGAGTAGATGTGCGGGTGCATTGGAATCGGGTGTTCATCGTCTCTCACAAACACGACTTCGGGTGCCTGGGAGGGGTGTAATTAGCGTACTGTGCATACGGAGGACGAAGGGAATATGCATACCTCGATTGGGTATGATCCGCTGAACATAAACTTCAGTCTATAGACTTCATCTTGGTAGAGAGGGTTTGTGTCCATGACCCTTATGTCCATAAGCCATTCTTTGAAGTCGTCTGCGCTGATAAGTGTGATGCCAGGCGGGAGTTTATCGTGCAACTAGTCTGGTTCAGCATCGTTCATAGCTAGTCGTATACATTTGGTTTACCTTCGACAGCTCCTGCGCCCCATTGTTAGCATGTCATTGAAGAATCCGAGGTCGCGGCGCAATATACCTTTGATAACCGTCTCGACGCAAACATCTTGACTGCAAGCTCCGAAGTCGTTAGTCGCGCGAGGGTTAGCAGTGGGTGGCAAAGGTGGCAGATTCGATGTTGTTGTCAAGGGTTATAAGGCTGCTACAGCGGGGCACTAATATGAGGGCTACTGCGCGGTGCGGAGTAGGAAGGAGGGAACAACGCCTGTGCTAGTTGCGAGAGCTTTTGTAGGAGCTTTTTCAATAAGAATAAAAGGCTAGTAGGGTCGGGAGGTGTTACAATTCAAACTGTTTGTGAGAATAGTTCCGGTTTGTTGGTAAGTCGCACCAGTGAGCTCCTTGCAGTTGGAGCTTGAGACCTGCCCAGTGAGCTCGAGAGGTTCAAGGCGCACGTGATAATGTTGCTTGGTATTACATATTGGGGCAATGATTGCACTGTAATCCAGTAACATTAGCACGTCTAGCAGACGAACTCCATCTAGACGCCTATACTAATAGCTTTTCCTAGCCCTACAATATACACAACGAATCGCTCAGACCCAGACCCTAACCCAAAAAGAAAATGAGCCGCAAAGGTGATATATGCCACAAACGAATCAAGAGGACAGGTGTAGGAATGAAATCGCTAATCATGAATAGAACGCTCCCTTCTGGAAGCTCTCAACGCCTATGTCGCCCGCTTTCCCTTCAACCTTTGGTGCCTTTTCTAGCACCTTCGTGTCTGTCATTGTTGTAGTCCTACTTCCAGATATGCCGCTGCTTGTCATCGTCTGGAGTCTACTTCCTGGAGGGCTCCCGGCTTGGCTGCCGCTTGTGATTTGTGCCTGTTGTTTTCGCTGTATTACTTCCAGGTACACGCCTGGTAGATATCCCACGCGTCCATCTCGAGCGCGGCATCGCCACCAATCCGAAGGATTTCCCATCGGATCTGTTTTGCTGAGAACTGCCACCATGTCGCCCTTCTTGACTGCAAGATCGAGTCCTTGCACTGCGCTCATGTTTGCGTCTGGGGTGAAGTCATAGATCAATCGGCAGAACTCGAGCTTGTTCGGGTCTAGCGGTTCTCCAAACGCTTGCGGATCCGCTTCCATTTTTCGCTTCATTTCCTCTTCTTGTGATCGCGCAAGGGCTTTGATCATTTTGCCCATGAGGTATGGGAGACCAAAAACGGCGAGCATAAAAACGATGAATGGTTTCTTGGATGGCTTTGCAGCGGCTGGTGCGCCTTCGATGGCACGTCCGGTAAAAGCGGCGAAGCTGGCAGGCGTCAACTCCTTCGATGATGCGGGTAGTGGTCGTCCTGTAAGTTTCGCTATGGCTGTCCGTATCCATCGCATTACTGTGAATATACCGAGAACCGAGCCTAGTGTTTGTCGTAGATTTCCAAATTGCTCTGCAACAGATACCATCGCTACATATGTTGTCAGTATTTCGTCTTGCATATTAGCATACGGACTTACCGAAAAATGAGGAATGAGTAGCCATGTATGTGCTTTCCAGCATTTGCGCGAATCCGCCAAAGGCTCCAACAATACCCTCAATCAACTGGAACGTCGTCTGTGTGCTCTGGCTGAAAGACTGTGTGAGGCTCTGTGGCTGATTCGGATCCATCCCCATCCCCCCATACATGCCTCCCATACCACCTCCATACATGCCGCCCATACCTCCCATGCCACCCATACCTCCATATCCTCCGCCGTACATGCCTCCCATCCGCCCCATGCCGCCCATACCACCCATACCACCGTAGGGAGAAGAGTATGCGCCCATACCACCAGCCATACCGCCACCGTAAGGAGATTGGTATCGGTTGGTGTTCATGGTTGAATAGTTGGAGGCGTTGCGGTTAGCGGCAGCGTTGAGCGCGTTCGGTAGTTCAGGTAGTGGAGGAGGGTTCGAGGAAGTCATTGAAGATGCGACGGTGCTTGATCCAGTGAGTCCTGTATGGGGTGTTAGCCTTCGCGTCGGTCGCGCCGAGACGCTCCGAAGTACTGACCGACTGAGGCGCTGGTTGCACCTCCACTTGTCTCCCAGGGCTTTGGCGGTGACGGTGCTGCCATCTCTCCACTTGTCGCAAACTCACCGCGGCGTCATCCGTGGGTGTGAATGATTTGGGAAGTTAGAAGGATGTGCGAGACGAGTCGCACGGGCGCAACTTTGGACGCGCAAACGTCAGGCGAAGGGGCGAGGAACCTCGGTCCACTCCCTGGAGTCTTTGCGGCTACCAAACGAGTCTTGGCGGACCAAGTTTGCGGGGTTGGCCGGCTGGATTTGTCAACAAAGACAATTATGCGGAAACTCAAACCAAAACACTGCAGTAAAGTAATTTCATTTAGAAGACGCGCGAAAGTGGAGGTTGTCTTGAAGGGCAAAGGGACGATGCGATCATTCGCAAACCGCTCCGAAGATGGTACCGGCAATTTCTCATTTTCGCCACAATTGAACTTTTTTGTTCATGATTCATCTGACAATGTCACATGCGCTCCGCACTCAAAAATTGAATATGATTTGTTGAGTAGAAATAAAAGGGTATCATTCACAAACTAAAATTTAGAACTGAACATTGCCAAAGTCCCCAAAACGCCCACTATCCTGCTCATCTAATCATATACTATAGACCGCCATCTAGTCATCAGCCAACTCGGTCCCGTTCGGCACGTGACCATGAATAAAAGTATCAACCCATTCCTCCACATTCTCCCCCTTATGCGTAAGCCACTCCCACCAACTCTCCTTCGCTGTAGTAGATGCCGCAGGTGGAGCACTTGATGTCGGGGTAGTAGCTGGAGTGCTTTCTTGACTTGATGACCCCTGGAAAGACGATAGAAAGTCTTCTATCCCTGAAGCTGAAGCTACTAAGCTAGAGAACGAGGTCATGGTCATTGCGTCCGAAAAGCTGGAGGTTTGGACTGGGTCGGAAGGGGTTTCGTTGGGTGGTGTCTCGGGGTCTGTATGTAGACCAATGGGCTTTAGGGGGAGACGGAGGGTGCCGTTGTTTGGGACTGGTTCAATGCCGATGGAGTCGCAGACTATGTTGTAGAGCTCGATATTTTCTACATTCATATGTCAGCGATGTGCATAGCATTGAGGGCAGAGGACTTACGGAAGGGTTCCATGCGGCTGTTCGGCTTATGAGGGAATGCTGGGCCTCTGGCGACGAAAATAGCTCTCATCAGTGGGTGCTCGTGATCGTAGCCATGAAGACCTCGCGGGTGGTATACGCCGCCTTTCTTCTTCTCTTCCTCAATGTTGAATTCGCTTTTCTCCACTATAGCCCATCCGGTTTTGGGTATAATCCAAAGCGGAGCAATGCGTTCGTTCTTCGAGAAATGGTATCGTTCTGGCATATCTACGTCGCGGAGATAGACTTCGATGTTGGGGTTGGTCTTGGCTTTGTTGACGAGCTGTCTGTGCAAGCGGTCAAGGTCTTCAGGCTTCTTGGGCCGGAGTCCGTAAAGGGGCCAGCCGTCGATGTGCTCTAGTTCGTTAGGATCAATGAGATCTTCCACTTGGATCAGCCTATTGACATCGGTTGTAGCCATTCCATGGTCGGAAACAACAACCACGTTGACAATGTTAGTCAAGTTGCGTTCGTGCAGTCCGTCAAGTATGGATCCGAGCATGGTGTCTACGTCCCTAATGGTTTGTCGGATCTCAGTACTGTTCGGACCATATGTATGCCCATCAGAGTCTACATGAGGCACATAGGCAGCTATGAGCTGAGGTCGAGGCTGATCTGCCTTTACATTCACGTCTAAAGGACCTGGTGTATCGAGCAGCTCCATTATGCGGTCGACTTTCTTGTCCAATGTTTCGGAGCCATTGTACTTGTCCACGTAGGCAGGCTCGATGTGGCTGATGTGCGCTTCAGAACCAGGCCACATGTGAATCGCAGCTCTGACATTCTGTCTTTCTGCCGTTACCCATAGAGGTTCTCCTCCCCACCAATGGGGTTGTAGGCTCTTCTCCGGATCCGTGTAATAGAATGCTTTTTTTAACGACGGGTCCCAAAACTTGTTCCCCACAACGCCATGAGCCTCGGGATATAGACCAGTAGCCATCGTGTAGTGATTTGGGAAGGTGACACTCGGGAAGCTGGGCATCATGTATTTCGGAGAAATGCCATCCTGAATGAACTCATTCAGGGTGGGTGTGAGGCCGCGGAATAGAAAGTCAGCGCGGAACCCATCCAGCGATATCAGAATAGTGGTCGGAGCGAAGAGGGATGTTCCATTCGAAACCATCGTTGCGGAAGGTATGTGTTGTTTTGGTATAGAAAGCTTGTATGCGAAGAATAGGAGGACAAGGAAGAGGACAACGATGGAAATGTATATGCTTGTGCGCCGCCATATGCGTGATCGACGTCCCTATGCGTTCAAGTTAACGTTTGCAAGTCATGGTATGAGAGTTAGAAGATACCTTTATATGTATCTTGGTCGCGAGCAATCGCTGCTTATCGGACTCGGATGAGTTCCTTGACAGGCTCGAACCTGATGCGCCAACTCCTTCCTCCATCTCATACATAAGCAAGCCCTCTTCCTCGGTTTGCGCTCTTTTACGGTCTATTATCCTCTTGCCATTCCTGAACTTCCTCTCTTCCGCCTTTCCAATCACAACACCTTTCTTCTTGCTAAATAGCCCGGATATACCCTCCTGCTTCTGTGTGAGGAGCCGTTCCCGTTCATCTTCTGATTCGAGTATGTCGTGATCCCCTGCTGACAGCTCCCCTGATGGCCTCCCGTCATCGTACTGTTCGTCGTCGGAGGTGGCGTAGAGGGTGCGTTCGTCTGCGGAGAAGGAGGGTGACACGAGCGGCTGGCTGGCTTCTTCGTTCAAATTGGTGGACATGGTGGATGGTTAACGGATGTCGCGCTCACATGGTCGGTGAGGGGAGGGGAAACGGGAGCGAGCACCTGTTCGAAGGGGTGAGAACGAACGCGTTGTCCATCCCCGGGTGTTGAATACATTAGCTTGGCGGCATGTCGTTTCAGCAAAGCCGCTATTTTGAGCTACTGCTATTTCGGGGAATTATCTGCATCCCTGCCTGTTTCAGGATATTCACCATTCGAAAGTGGATCCTCCTTGGGAACAGTAATATTTTCATGATTGGGTTTTGGTCTTCTCAATGAGGCTACATGAAATGAAATAGCCTTATCTCAGGTAGTATATGGTTGAATATAAGCTACGGTCTCTCCCGCGAACGAGCGGGGCCCCCAATACATACAATGGACCTCCAACTGAACTGTATGTTGAGTTTTGATTGTATGTTTCCTTCACTTACGGAACTCGAATCACGACGTTGTCCTCTGCGTCGAACCATCTCAACCCAGACCCGGCCACCTTGCCCTTACTGCAGAGCCATAGCGATAGCCATATGTGCTCAACAATCTCTCCCCAGCAGTAGAGACGGACTGATCCAAGATCATTCGTAACTTGCGGCCCGGTTGTCTGAGGGTTCGGTTGATCCCGATACAATGTCACCCCCCATCCGAACCTCCCACCCTTGACGTGCTTGCATAGGGAGGACCAGAACTCATACTGGATGATCTGTGGCCATGTTGTACTCTCAATCAACCAATATCCGCGCTCGTCAAGTTCCAGAGTGCGAGATATCTTCGACGGTTTGAATCGCTTAGGATTTCGCTTTTGTATTGCTCCAAGGTGTGTTGTGATTTGCGACGGAAGTGTGCCTGGACTCTCAATGGAGATCTTAGGAGATGGAGGAAAGACTTCGAAAGGAAGTTCACTGAAGTCCAAGACTCCAGGAACGGCACTAGGGTTGACAATGCCGTTGCGAATGCCGTTTGTGGCTGATGGAGTATTGACTTGAGTACTATAAAGCATCGACGCCACCTCAGTACGTTTGTATGGTTCTTCGTCTGCCTTGCGCGAATAGTTCGAACTTTGGGAGAATGGTGGCTGTTCAGCAGGGCTATGTGTTCGTAGAGGTTCTGGACTAGGCTCTTCCATTGACTCGTCTTCAGACGTATCTTCCGAAGTGGCCGATCCTTGTTCATAAAGTTGGCTCTCTATGGCCTGAGCGGCCAACTGCGAGTCTGCAATAAAGTTCATGTCTATATTTGCAGAGGTAATGAATGATTTGATATTAGAACGCCGTTCGCCCATTCCACTTAGTCTTGGGCCGTTTCGTTTTTGCCAGTCAACTTGGATGCGTTCCAGCTGCCCAAGCCTACTCGTGGGGAGCAGTGAATCAGGTTCCACTGACTCTCCGAAAGAGCGTTGAATGTCGGGGTGCGCAAGAGCTTTGGCATAGTTGTCAGATGACATGTGGGAGGGAAAGCTACCATAAGAATCCCTGCTCGCATTATATACGCGCATATCTATTGGGGTGGCTTTCGGCTCTGGTAGTTTAGGGTACTCCCGATCATCGCTGTCCTCCTGAATTTCGATGGGGGTCGGCTGGAATGGTTCGAAGTTTATATATGCGTCAGCCAAGGAACGGTACAAGTCATCGTTTTGTCGAGTCGCAGGCGCAGATATGTGGACCAAGATCTCCATGTCGTGGTCGTTAGGCAGACGGTGAGAGGTAGCTGGACTCCAAGCAATATTCGCACGATTCCTAAGAAAGCAAGGCCAGAATGAGGTTGTTGTAGTTGAGGCGGTGAGGTTCGATTGTTGCCCATCGAAAGTCGTGCAGTATAAACTGGCCCATAGTTATTCCGCAAGCTATTGTAGAGATTGTTGCCAAGTTAAAAGTTAGAGAAGCATCCGAACAAGTGAATGTAAAGTTGATATCAACAATCTAGGCCAAACTAGGTCTTTCACATCCCCCGCGCTAGCCTCGGTTCGACTAGGCGCCAAGAGTTCGCACAAATTATTGAAGGTGGGCAACAACGACCCACGACATAACTTCCATTTATACACGCAGACACCATGGCGCCCGCATCTCTCCTGGACCTCGTGTCCTCACTGCCTAGCAATGATGGCTGGGGCCCACCTCTCGTCGAGCATGACGGGAGTTCAGTATACGCGCCTTATTCCAAAGCGGACAAATTGGGTAGAATGGCGGATTGGACTGAAGGCAAAGATCGCGAGAGGGGAGGACGCCAGCAATATGGCAACCGGAATTACAGAGGTGAATTTTTCTTTGTGGTCGCATCTTTTGCGATCATATCTGCAGAATATCTTTGTTAACGTTACCCCGCAGACCAACAAGTGTACGGTGCGAACCAGCAGACCAACCCGTTCTCCATCGAGGCCGCCGAGGAGGAAGCCACATTTTCTGTTGTAGACAATAGCCGAACGTCAGCCAGAGGCCGCGGATTTGGACGGGGAGGAGGCACCGTCTTCCGTGGACGAGGCCAGCGGGGAGGACCCCAGCAGCGTGGCGGACGAGGCACATTCCAGCGTGTTGGAGGAGGTCGCGGTGGACAGCAGTACGACAACCGTGGTGGACGAGGAGGCCGAGGAGGGCGCAGGTTCGGGTGGAGAGACGACAAGCCACAGCGAAACCGCGATGCGTCCGTCCAGGTCAAGCCAGATTGGACTGTGGTTGAGGAGATCGATTTCTCCCGCCTTAGCAAGCTCAATCTCGACACTGGCGACGGGGAGGATCTCGAGAGTTACGGGTTCCTCTACTACTACGATCGAAGTTACGACAAGCAGCCTGGCGCCAAAACCTCAGAGCGGAAACTTAACGTCCTCGAACGTGCAGCCTACAACGTCACTACCTCGAGCGATCCGATCATACAAGAACTTGCTGAAAAGGACGAGGCCACCATATTTGCTACAGATAACATCCTGTCCATGCTGATGTGCGCCACCAAGTCTGTATACTCCTGGGATCTTGTCATCTCGCGGAGGGGCAACAAGGTCTTCATCGACAAGCGTGATGGGTCAAATCTGGATATGGTCACCGTAAACGAGAACGCCACAGATGCTCCTCTAGAGATCTCAGAAGGTAACAAGGATGCCATGAACAGCCCTGGCGCCCTCATGCTAGAAGCTACCCACATCAACAATATCTTCCCGCTCCAGGTTGTTACTGAGTCGCAGACCTCCAAGGTCGACATGACGCACGAGCATCCGTTCTACAACGGGGAGGAGGAGACCGATCCTCCTGCGTCCAAGGCCTACAGATACCGTCGTTTCGATCTTTCTCTGGAAAAGGATGAGACACCACTGCACTTGATTGTGCGGACTGAGCTTGACGCTGTGGTGAAGAACAATATCAACGGCGAAGACCAGTATATGACCATCAAGGCCTTGAACGAGTTCGATAACAAGGCACAAGGTAGCGGGGGTGCTCTAGACTGGCGCACTAAGCTGGCGAGCCAGAGAGGTGCTGTTCTTGCGACCGAAATGAAAAACAACTCCTGCAAGTTGGCCAGATGGGCAGTACAGAGCATCCTCGCCAAGGCCGATACCATGAAGCTTGGGTATGCGAAACGTTGCATTTCGATTTCTCACATGACTAGCTTGCTGACCTGACTTAGATTCGTTTCCCGAACAAACCCTAAGAACAACAACGACCACGTTATCCTCGGTGTCCTTACGAACAAGCCCCGCGACTTCGCTAACCAAATGGCGCTCAACCTCAATAATGGATGGGCTATCGTCCGCACTATTGTCGACATGTGTCTCAAGATGGAGGAGGGCAAGTACGTGCTGGTTAAGGACCCCAACAAGTCTGTTCTTCGCCTCTACTCTGTACCAGAACACACTTTCGAGGAGGAAGCCGAGGAGAACCAGATTGCCGAAGAGGAAGAGGAGTAGTACGTTCCCTGCGAATCCGAACGTAGATGAGAGAATGATGACGGTACGAGACGGATGAAACAAAAATTTGGCACGGAATCGCATGCTAGACATGACGGTGCCACCAGTCAGGATTGATTTCTTGCTATTGGTAGTACTTACTTCAAGGGTAGATGTATACTACAAATTTCTAATACTGCAACACTTTGTTGTGATGACATTATTGTGTGAGTGTACATTTGACTACGAAGCATTTGCTTTCCGACTGCCTACAAATTGGTTGCAGCAAGGTTGACTGTCAGCGTTCAATAGCAAACACTCGACACAGTATGTTGGATTTGAATACAGGGTCTTATCTATTATCAATAACACTGATCTCAGATGATACATTCTACAGTCAATTGTAGCAACTATTCTAGAGCCAAGACCTCCACATATTAACTTTCCCAAGGTGTTTTTTTAGAGTTTTCTCGTGAAGCCTTGCATAGCCTCGCCATAGAGGGAGATGAAAGCTGTCCGGAATTATGTGCTTAAGGCCTGATATTCTTGATGCTTCCAATCTTCAAGTCATCAGGTGTTTGGATACTTGACTATCGAATTGTTTATCTCACGTCTGCGTCTAAATTTGTGACAGTTGCTGGTATTTCTCATTAGGAACCCAGCAATTCGTACTTGATGTTGATTGAGAGGCACGAGATAGCAGAGAGAAGTCAGTCGTCAAGTATTGATGATTATGATGTACGTGACATCAAGTATTCGCAAGATTTGGAAGTGATTATTACCTCCTCATAAACATAAAACAAAGGTATTTATTCCTCAATTCTATGAAGGGCCCTAGAAATTGGAAGTAGAGACGCGCTGCGTTCGCCAGTACGAACCGCCGAGCCAGTGCAGATGCTTGAAACTGTCATTTAGAACGAAGATGCAAACAAAGAAGTTCGAGAAGATGTATGCTCCAATAAGATAGATTCGAAAGATTTTTGTGTCATCGTCAAGGCCCGCGGTACATCTGGCTCTTCCAAAATGGCTTGCTGATTTGTGGTGGTCTTTGAAATTACAGACACTTCCACTAAAGGTTCTGGGCGGGCTTCTTTATGGTCCTAGGAATGATCGTTAAAGTTACTAAAGACGTATAAATTGAGGATGTTTGTGTAAGAGGATGCAATGAAAATGTATTGTGCGTAGGACGTGAAAGGGTGTCAGGGATCAAGGTGTAGAATCCTGCCGCAATATAGACACCGACCACAGCGACGCCGGATATAACTACAGTAATGTTACCAACGTTCGAGTAGTAAACGTTTATGTACTCGAAGTTCTTTGCGCCTTGGTTGCTGTCTTTGAAACGAACATCCGCGACTCGTTTGAAGAAGTAGACGAAATTCATCATGAAATAGACTTGGATGATGCCGAAGATGATGAAAAATACAAGGTACGACCACTATGCTGCCCGAGGTCATGCCCAAGGCTAACACGAACTGCACTACAATCGTATAGATGTAAATGACCTGTAAAACGGAATTGAAGATTAGTGTAGCCATTCTAAAGGGAAACCCGCTCGCTTGCGAACTCAGAGGTGGTGATTCTGAGACCTCATTGACGACGAAGACCGTGAGGAGGAAGCCTGCTAACGAGAACGATGAGAGCAAAAAATTGATCATGTTGTAGATGAATTAAACATGTAAGAGCGCCATACGGAGCAAACAATGTCCACTATGATAAATACGGTGGAAGTGCACTACCGAATAGATAGTTGCAGCGAAAGCTCCGTTTAGTCACCGGCGTCGTTGCACTATGAAGTCGGCCATATCCCCTTCTTTGTCATCCTCTGCTTTGGCAGCTTTCACAGAGCTAAGGCACCACTTTGAGCTAGTTTTCATAACAGTATCAAGGTAGATGATTCTGTCTTAGGCCAGATACATGTTCTTTTTGAGTAAGTTCATAACCTAAATGCGTTTCTTCCCCAGGACTTTTACAAGTGTCGGATCGCCGTTGAAATACAGCTCCAGCGGTCGGCCTATGATGCTATGATATCTTATATGGTTAGCATATTCCAAACTTATCATGCTCTCTCTTCGCAGCTCCAAAAGAACATTCTATCCCAAACGAGGAGATAGTTGAGCGACGTTACCCAAAGAGCAAGAAGATAAACAGAGCCTTATTGAGGTCTACTGCATAAGCCTCACATCTCAAATGTGTGAATTCTTCATGGCCGTTCTCATAATCTCCATATTTGGCTTCTACGGCGTTTCGAATCGAGCTTGGTACTAGATAATCAGCACTAAGAACCACACCCTTAACCAGCTTGATCTTTCTTGTCATGCCTCTTGGACTCGAGCGGGTGCGGTCCGACCAGCGTAAGATTCTTGAGGGGATTGCGCCCAGAGGTATCCCTTTTGTGCGGCTGCTCAGCCCCAACACTATGCTGCCTCGTATAAGACCAGATGGTCCATGAAAGCCATAAGAACGCCACGGGAAAAGCACTGGTAAAGCGAGCGTACAAGGCTGATGGATCATAATGAAAGACTGAATATCCCCGAATATCGTGATTCAAGAGCCGGGGAATTCACAATGTTCAACGGGTATATGTGATCAATCACAGCTTTCTATGGTTGGAAATGGAGGAGGGCAGGAGTGAGAAAAGTTTTGGACTTGGAGAGAAGAGAACATTGGACCCTAAGATGAAAGAGGCTAGCGCATGTATAACTACACCTTCGACTTCACCTTTTCACACGTCCATCGCAACTCATCAACAGAAACACAGCAACTGATACCCAACCAACTGATGCTATTGCGCGGTTAAACTATAGTGGACCTGTGCATGCTTCTATTCAGCCTATTCCCCAACCGGGTGGACGTCTTTGACCTACGATGTTCCGCGGATGCCGAATTCAAGAGCGGGGAATTTTGAGCTATCCCCACAGTACTTACCATCTTACTTCTTTTACCACGCACTAGAATAGTAGCTAGGTTTGAAGTCGCGCTTCGGAAGAATTGCCTTTCAATACCTGCAACTGCTATGGCGATCATTACTTCTACCCGGTGTAGTATCGGTATATTAAAGACCCGCATCTGCTTCAATCGGACTTCAGGAACGGCTTCATATAAGATGTAGGTTCCTTCGACAGTGTACCTGGGTACGCGTTTTCCTTTTCATTCTGTATTGTCCAATGATGAGGGGCCTTCGACTTTTGTTAAGCCTAGGTGCTTTGATACCCTCCGTCTCTTGCAACTACACGATTAGCCTCACCGCCTCATTCGGTCTCATAATATCGGATGGTAACCACACTCTCGTCAACACCTCCGCTATCCTCTCCGGCAACCAGAACTCGACGGTAACAGCCTTGAAGAACAACACGCAGGGCTTGAGTTACAGCTTCATAACTCCTACGATTGCAAAAGTATCAATCAACACAACGTCCCCCTTCCACGGTGCCCGTTTCTCCGCACCACCGAACTCGCGCTTCTACGGCGTCTGGGAGTACCCATTCAATTACCAGATCTCTAATAGCAATGTAACCTTCGATCTGAAAGGCGTAGGCAATAATGTGGGCATCAACTGGGCCAATGCGCGCGCACCCTTCTTCTTTACCTCTGCTGGGTATGGCGTATACACCGACACGCTGAAAATGGGCTCTTACAATTTCTCGACACCTGGGGAGGTGCAGTTTATCTTCAACAGCAGCAGTCTTGTGTACTACATCATCCTACCCACCACACCCAACGACTTCAAGAGTATAATCACGCAGTACACAGAGCTGAGCGCAAGAAGCGAGATGCCACCCACCTCAGGTCTCGGCCCAACCTTTTGGTCAGACGACTTCACTCTCGACTTCCATGGCTCCGTCTCCAACGCACAGGAAAACATCCAAGATGTTGTAAACCACCTCTACTACTCTCAGATTCGGGCTACATCTTCTTTCGCGGACAGACCATATGGGAGTGGGAACAGGAGCTGGGGGAACTTCGACTTCGATCCCAAATTTTACCCTGATCCAGCGGGGTTCATTAGGAATCTGACGGACTGGGGATTCGACTTTCAGGTTTGGATTGCGAATCGTGCGCAGGCTGGTACGCAATTACGGAATGCGAGTGAAGCAGGAGGGTGGCTGTTTCCGGATTACCACCCCTTGGGCGCGTTGGGCGAGGCACTGAATCTCTCCATCCCAGAAGCGTACACCTACTTCGAGAAACGACTGGAGTACTTCGCCTCCATAGGCGTAAAGGGGTACAAGATCGACCGTGGCGAGGAGGGCGAAATGCCCGATTACGTGCAGAATGAGCAGATGGATCTTTTCCTACAACTCGCCTACGACAGCATGGCTCAAAAATTCGGGCCCTCAAACTTCTTCAACTTTGCGCGATCGGTAGTCGACAGGAGTCGAGCGAGGACGGCGGTTTGGAATGGAGACTCCCACGCTAACTTTACCGGGCTCGCCTACACCGTTGCATCGGGGATCCGCGCTGGCCTCATGTCGTTCCCGATCTGGGGCTCAGACACTGGAGGCTACACGCGCGAAGGCGTTCTCACACCCACGGAAGAGGTCTGGGCGAGGTGGATGTGGTTCTCTGCCTTCTCGCCTGTTTTCGAGTTGATGCTTGGAACGAACCATACACCCTGGTATGAACCTTATACACAGGCTACTGTCGATGTGCTTAAGCAGACGGCGAATTTGCATGCGGATCTTACGCCCTATATCAAGAGTTATGCGTATGAGGCGAGTAAGACAGGAGTTCCAATTATACGAGCGCTGCTTCTTGAGGCGCCGACCGATGCAGGATCGTGGGAGGTACCGGATTCCTATTTCTTTGGCAAGGAGTTCTTGGTTGCACCAATTATAACTGCTGGCGGACAAAGATCAGTATACTTCCCCACCGGTCCCTCGAAAATGTATTTGGAGTACTTCTCCAAGAACACCAAATACGCAGCAGGCACCACAGCCAATGTATCTGTAGGTTTAGACTCTATGCCTGTATACGTAATACAGGGCGCCATTATCCCTCGCGGCGATGTATTTCAGGGAAACGCGAAGTGGATCGAGGACTGGCAGCCATTTCTCAGGATTGAACTCTTCCCGAGTTTTCATATCACGGAGTCGAAGTTCACGTACTTTAACGGCGAAGGCGCAAATGGCACGGCGGTATCTATCACGTTGACGACAGACAAAGAGACGGGGACTGTGAGAGTGGAGTACGGGGATCTGGGGGTCGAGGCTGCGGTGGTCTGGTATTTGGAGGGCGAGAAGGGTGGGAAAGAGGTTAATTTGAATCGAGGTGGAGGATTCACGGAGTTGAAGGGGGTGAAGTGCTTATTCTAGATACGTATGAGGGAAGTAGCTGGTTGGTATATATTTGACACAACTTTGCTAGAAAAGTTGTGCATATATACATACCTATATCCCTACACCTCGACCCCAAACTTCCCCTTTTCAATCGCACTCCCCACCAAACCCTCCCCCCTAATAATCCCCGTCGAAGCAATCACAATTCTGCTCCCCCTCCCCTCACCCCCAACCGCTTTCAACTTACTGCCCACAAATCTAAGCGCCGAAATCTCCGCCCTTGTTACGCCCCCCAGGAAAAACACAACCACCGTTTTCCCGCCATCGTTGTGGTTCCCATTCAACATACTCCTAGCTTTGACAGCCTTCTCCTCCCCAGTTTGTGTCTCGTCAAATGTGGCGCCGCGCACGTACTTGCTCGCATCGTCGAAGATACGCAGACCTTGTGCAAGAGGGTTGGCTTGTGCTGATGCCTGCGGGTTCGACAAAGGTTTAATGAGATTGGCGAGGGTTTGTTTCTGAATAATAGACTGCACGATGCGCACCGAGAGCGGGGCATAGCCCGAGAAAACATATGAAATGTCATTCGGATCCGCCTCATTAACTTCATCGTCCCAAAGCCGAAGACTCTTCCTTAACGGCGTGTAGTTCGTCACCGAGCCTGGTTTCGCAGCTGGTGCAGATCCAAGGGTGGTTCCTCCGCGAGGTTGGAGCAGGCCCATCTTCTCGAGCGAGGAGAGCGTGAGGAGATGCTGGGGTCCGTAGGCTTGAATGATTGCACGCTTGAACATCTCGAGGTCTTTGGGACGGATGCCAGCATTGGTTGTGCTTTCAAGGCATAATAGCCGGAGGATGGTGGGAATTGGGATGTCTCGAGAGATGAGCTCGGTGATGGTGTCGTGTTGAGTTGTTGGGTCGGCGCCGGACATAATGTTTTGCTGGACTTCGAGGGAGCGGGTGAAGATGTCGGTTCGTGTGTGCTTGATGATTTCCTCGGCGAGAGAAGTGTGTAATTTCAAGCTGGCTTGTTCGGCTTGATAACCTGGGAGTTTGGAAACGAACTCACGGAGCTCGGCGGTGGTCTTTGCGTTGAGTTGGTTACGCTCTGTGCTGCTTTGCAGGCGGCGGGCAGCTTTGTTGAGGAGGCTGCCGACGATGGCGAAGTTCGAGTCGCCAAGTGTGGTATAAAGAGAGTCTTTGGGATCAATCAAGACCTTGCGTTTCATGCTTGTCGATGCAGAGCCTGTTTGCCCAGGTTGCGGTGCAGCACCGCCAACGACTGAAGAGTCGACTTCGGTCTGATTTCCTGTGATATTGAAGACTTCGTCGATGAGGCCTTCATAAGTCAGCTGGGTGAGTAGCACAGTAGGAAAGTCGACTTCTCGGTCGATGATAATCAGACTATCAATAGTTGAGCTAGGCGTGAGACCCAGAAACGATGGGCCCGAGTTAGTGGTGTTTTCTCCAGCAGTAACCTCGGTGCGCATCCGGATGAGTAGGTCGGCAAGGCGCTTAGCATTGTCACCTTTGCCAATGATGCGAGGGAACAAGCCGTATTTCTGCTGTTGCAACATAAGGGCTTTGGCTGAAAGGTAGATGGATGTTGGATCCTTGCGCTTTAAGTAGTCAGTATAAGCGGATACATATTAAATACCATCAAACCTACCAAATACACATCCTTGACCGCATCGTCTAGCTCTAGGGACATGACATCGTCGGCAAGCGGAATGAAGTACAAAGGCCACTCGCTCACACTAGCCTCACCAAGTACACCAGCCCCTTCAAGAAGCTGGTCTGACACCATGGTACGCCGAGGCACCCAGAAGATAGAGAACTCATGCTCGATCTGACTGTCACGTCTTATCCGTTTGATTTGCTCTAAAGGCATATGTTAGCACCTTCCAATAGACATTCCAAGTGGAGTGAGCAAGCGGATATCCTTCTATAATGCTTTACGAATCGAGCTTTGAGCTTATTGCACCAATATTTTTGCTTCTTGCTTCGTTTTCGATTTTCTTAATGTTGGGATCAAGACTGACTAGACAGAGTGCGAGCTGTCTGCCTAGCCTCATTTGAGATCCCCAGTATGTTGCGAACGTCAAAAAACGCATCATGAAGAAGAAAAGCGAGAATGATCAAACATACCAGCAACGGCCATCACAGTCTTCGCCTTTTCTCCTCGAACAAGGAAAACAACATTTCTCTGGCTCGAATCGACATTATCGTTCTCCAAGAAAAATGGCTTGTCTACACCATATTCCTGCAGGGTCGAGAACTTGACAAGAAGATTTAGTGACCCCGCAAGCGCCTTCTCAAGCACGAGATTTTTCTTTCCTCTAATCTTCGATGATGAGTTAGCGTGAGCGATGGAATGCCATATTGATATTACCTTACACCTTCGAGAAGGAGAAGCAAGTCTCGGCGCGCCTTTTCAGTGATTTCTGACGTGTTGAAGGGCGTTATTGGCGCCATGTTGGCAGTATCTCAAGGCAAGTGAAAAGTACTGAGCGAGAAGGGACGCATGTTGATGCGAATGTGGTCATCCGCGAAAGCAAGGGTGATGGTAGACGTTGCGAGCGTGGCACGTGCATCGGGCGCTAGTCAATACAATTCTTGGCGCCAACTCAGTAATATCACTGTTATTTCTCTAAATGTGATTCAAGTGCTGTATCTAATATACAGACATTGCAGGGACTTCTATAAAATATGTAGGGGTATTTGAGCTCAAGGTTAGCTTGAGAAAACGAACACATCATGTTGCCTCGTCACATCGTATTGTACAGAGCTTAAATCACCCTACTCTAATTGGCACCCAATGATTTTAACGCTATTCTCAATTCTTTGACGGCAGTGTTCACGTCGTCGAAGTTTAATGCTGAGATGGCCCACTTTGCATGTTTTTGGGCCTCTAGTACTGATCCCTCGTCTGTATTGAAAGGCCCTTGATGTAAGGACTGAGGCGCAGGCGCGTAGTGCTGAGCCGGCGGTTGGGGATGAGCTGGCTGAGGTGGTTGTGGAGGATATTGGTAGTTTTGCTGGGGAGGCTGTGGGTTCGGTTGAAAAGCTTGTGGCGGCTGCGGCTGTTGTGTGAATTGAGGAGGAGGTGGTGATATAAATTGGGGTTGCTGTGGTTGAAAGGCATGTTGGGGTGGCGGTTGTTGTGGAGGCTGCTGGGCCGGAGGAGGCGAGACTGGGTTCTGATAGAAGTTCCGAGGGTCTTGGGGCTGGGGGCCCTGATGAGCCTGGGTGTGATACGGGCTCGTCATCGGTTGGTCTTCGTTAATGGATAGAGCAGTGGGTAGGCTGGGTGCTGCGTTATCGGCTGTGAAGGTTGGAACGTCGACTCGAGGGAAGTATCCACCACCAATTGAGACAACAGAGCCATTGCGAGATACATCGGGTTGTGATATGGGCGAGACGTCTCGATGTGAAGGAAACGATGTGTGCTGGGAGTATCCTGTGGGCGCGGACGGCAGATTCGGAGGAGGAGATGAGACCCTTGATGCGGAAAAGGCTGGAGAGGGCTGCGCTGATGTGTTGGGAGCGGACTCAACGTACGGCTGGAACGGGTTCTGGAAAGGCATTTGTGAACCACCTTGGTTTATACGCTGGACTTCTGGATCGTTCGGATCTAATGGTGGCGGCAAGGCTGCCTGTGGGGCTTCCTCCTTGACTGGATTGGAAAGATTTGGGTCTTCGTTGGCTTTGAAGGCTTTAAGGATGCGCATAGCGTGGTATTTGGCGAACTTGCTCTTCGAATTGATTTCCGACTCAGGAACTTTCTTCCATATGGTGAGCATGTCGAAGAAGGTCGAAGAAGCGAGGAAGGTATCGGCGGTGCCCCTACGCAGAGTCAATATTTCGCGATGGTCAAGCAGGATATGCCTCCCACCGTGTAACCTTGTTTGCCTCCATTTCCCTCTCCGCCTTTGCAAATGTCTGTAGTGCGAATTGCTCGCAATATGCATATGCTGCAAGCTCATCCAAAAGCGCGTCTTCATTTGGATGGTCGGCCTTTGTTCGCTCGAGGGTTTCCATAAGTTCGGTGGTGTACGTGGTGCATTCTTCGTCAGCTGTGTGGAGGTCCTGCGCTATAATCTGTTCTACAATATAGAACCGCACTGGTATTCGTTAGCATATTGGATAAGTAGGTGTGGGATAATGCTGCGAACATACACCAATATGCGATGATGGGCTTGAACTTCTCCAACTCGCCTGCGCGCTTCGCGAAGGGCGCGATTTTGGGATTTCGCAGTTTTGCCGGTAGAGTCGCCGACATCGTGAATGATAGAAAGGTATGGGAGCGGGGTGATAGAGCTCAAGATGCGGGCGCAACTGCTTTCCCGTGGCCTATCCTGGGAATATTAGAGGGAACTGAGAGATCATAAGAGTCCGACGTTGTATGCTAGATGGAAGCCAATTTTGAAGAATGACTCTAGCTGTGGTGCCTGAAATCGGGGTTGATGGCGCAGTCTAGTAGATGCGAACGCAACTGCCTGGTGGGATGCAATGAACGTTCAAGGCGCGCCTTGGCTGTGATCCCGTCTGGGTTCCTGCACCCCACCATACGCTAGTCTCAATTCGTAAAGTTGCTCCTCGAGCTTCTGTACACCTGGCTTTTACACACCAGCATGAGGTGAGTGCACCCATATAAGCTCCGCTGGCCAGTTTCTTCTTTCTACTTCACCTCTGTGTATTCCACTTTCACTTTTCAGTATCACACACTCCATTGCCCTTCCTGACTTTGCAGTATGGTGCGTACAGTAGCTCTGGTCGCCGCTGCGGCAATGGCAGTCAATGTCCAGGCCCAGGGCTTGTACTCGAAAAACTCTGCCGTCCTCCAGGTATCGGGCTTGGATTATGACAGGTTGATCGCAAAGTCGAACTACACTTCAGTAAGTCTACTTCTGTTGCTTGCGGGTATATTGCTAACAAGTGCACCAGATTGTTGAGTAAGACATACCCAGACCCATGCTCTTCAATTCTCTCTGACGCTGCCACAAGATTCTACGCCCCTTGGTGTGGTCACTGCAAGAACCTCAAGCCCGCTTTTGAGTCCGCCGCCAAATCCCTCGCCGGAATCGCGAAAGTAGCCGCCGTGAATTGCGATGAGGAGACGAACAAGCCATTCTGTGGACAGATGGGCGTACAAGGTTTCCCAACTCTCAAGATCGTTAGACCCAGCAAAAAGCCAGGCAAGCCCACGGTCGAAGACTACCAGGGCCAGCGGGACGCCAAGTCCATTGTTGAGGCAGTCAAGGACAAGATCCCGAACACCGTGAAGCGGGTTACAGACAAGAACTTAGTCGAATGGTTAAATGAGAACGATGGCAACGCAAAGGCAATTCTGTTCAGTGAGAAGGGCCTGGTTAGCGCAACTATGAAAACGCTAGCTGTCGACTTCGTTGGCCTAGTGTCCCTGGCTCAGATTCGCAACAAGGAAGCCGCGGCTGTCGAGAAGTTCGGCATCAAGAAGTTTCCAACTCTGATTCTCCTCAAGGCTGACTCAGAGGAGGCTATTACATATGAAGGTGAGATGAAGAAAGAGCCCATGGTCGAGTTCCTTTCGCAGATTGCACCACCAAATCCAGACTGCCCAGCGGCAAAGGCCAAGAAAACGAAGGCGAAGAAGGACACGAAAAAGGATTCAAAGTCCTCCTCCAAGTTCTCCAAGGCTTCAGCCTCGCACAAGTCCGCAGACGCCTCTTCGGCAGCGGCTTCAGCTACAGATGAGACCGTCGAGGAGCCAATCAAGGCCACCGAATCACCCGCTGCAAACTTGAAGGACGAGAACACCGCTGAGCCTATCGCTATTCCCGTGGAAGAGACCAAGCCTACTATTCCAATCCTAGCCGAATCATCTGTTCTTCAGGCCTCCTGTTTAAACGAAAAGAGCAAAACCTGCATTCTCGCTATCCTTCCAAAGGACGAGTCCTCACAGGCTGTCACATCTGTACTCTCTTCTCTCGCCTCCATCCACCAAAAGCACGATAAGCGAGGAAGCTCGCTTTTCCCCTTCGTTGGTGTTACAGCATCGAACCCTGTAGCATCATCCATCATCTCCGAGTTGAAACTTGGCAGCAGCGAAGACGTCCACCTCATCGCTACCAATGGCAAGCGATCATGGTACAAGACGTATTCTGGTAAGACCTTTGGTCCCAACGAGGTCGAGACTTGGGTCGATGCCCTGCGTATGGGAGAAGGAAAAAAGGAGAAGTTGCCCAACAGCCTGTTGGTCGCGGCAGATAAGGTTGAGATCCCGGAAGCGAAGGTAGCAGAGGAGAACCCAATCAAGATTGAATTAGAGGAGATCGTAGACGACGAGCCAGAGGCGCCTCGCGAGCACGTAGAGCTCTAGGTGGGGGTATATGACACTCCAAAATCCACTCGATTATATCTGTACCCTCAAAGCTTAGTGTATACAGTATCAATCCAGGCATTCATGCTTTCGTTCGTCCTCAAGTGTTTCCGTCATT
>BLYF01000031.1:20350-47648 GCA_014905255.1 Herpotrichia juniperi | reverse complement strand
CCACATAGCCTTTCCCTATGTTTACTTCTCATTATATTTCCCTCTTATTACCCTCCTCGCTCTCCTGTCAGCCCACAATCGATCGTCTGTTGTCTTTTCACCTTGGCAGTGTTTCAATTCGTATTGTTTTGCTGCGCCGCACGCTTGCATATGCCGCTACAATATATAAGCACGCACCTTCAGGCGATACGACGGCGCTTGCAGGATAGACTCCCGCCGATGTGCGGGTGCCCTTTACCGAGGAGTGCAATTATGGCTAACCCCTAGACGTGTGCTTTTGAAGTTATAGTGCAGGCTAGCGGCTACAATTGAACAGAACGTGGGGCTTGTGCTTCCTTCCCTGTTAGGACATAGGTTCATGTCGTCTCTAATACTGCTCTTCACGCATAGCAGGGAGCCCCCTTCATGTGAAGCGATATGACGGAAATAGGATGACGGAAATAAGCCAGTTGTGTCGAGCTTATGACATTATCATAGTTATGCACACAGTATCACACACGAAACGTTCTAACCATCGCCACGTATTTAGGCGCCGTCTTTCGTAATTACATTATCTAAAACGGATCTTGACGGAACAGAGCTGGTCGCAACCGCGCAGTCGACGAATGAATGAGGATCTTCGTTACACAGTACTACGATCGAAGCTTTCTTCAAGCGCATCGTAGCGGCTCGCACTCCAACCCATGCGCCCTCAGCCTACCGTGTTTCAGGCACCGCGCTACAAAACACATATGCGCAGCTTCGATACCCTGGACTGATCCCCACAATTCGAAGCCACGGACGGGTTAATGTTCCCCATAAAGTTGAAGAACCCCCGTCAACGGAAACAATACATACTTGGATTTCAGACACACCCATACACAGTTCACACACACTTTTCTGTTTCATTGAAACCACCCATCCTTTGGAACTACAACAAGTACATCTAAATCATCTCAGCTTTCTCTTTCCACCTTTGCAAGCGCAATATCATCTAAAAGACAGAGTAGATCTCTGACAACATCGCCAACACCATCGTCATCTCCATTGCCATCCATTGCTACGATCCGCTTTCAATTCTTTTGTTTCCCTGTACCAAGGATCATGGCGCCACAAACATCCGAACCAGAGTCACTCGAGCAATTGCAGTCTGCTGAGCAGGTAGCATTGCTGGATACTATCGACGACCTCCGGAGTCAAGGACTTGGACGTTACAATATAAGCCTTCCTCAGTTGATTGTTTGCGGGGATCAGTCATCTGGGAAAAGCTCGGTCCTCGAAGGCCTTACCCGACTACGATTCCCCACTAAGGACATTGTATGCACGACTTTTGCGACGGAGCTCGTTCTTAGGAAAGGACCAAAGGTCGAAATAGAGTGTACCATTAATCCCTCCAGCAAGAGAGATCAGGCGCAGGCGTCTGAGCTACAAAATTTCCGACGCTTATATACTTCCCGCGAAGACTTCTCATTCGAATCACTTGTCAATGAAGCAAGGAAATGCATGAGTATCGGCAAAGCCGACACGGATATATTCTCGGAAGATGTGTTGAAGATACAATACACCGGCCCAGATGTACCATCGTTGACCATCGTGGACTTGCCTGGTCTGATCCACTTGGGAAAAGATGCCGACAAGGTTCGTAATCTTGTTCATGGATTCATGAAGGACCAGAGGTCTATTATCCTGGCCGTGGTAGCCGCCAACTACGACATGGAAAACCAGGTTGTTATTGAAGACGCTCTGAAGATCGACCCGACCTCGTCCCGGACTCTAGGCATCATCACCAAGCCAGATATGTTACCCAAAGGCTACTCAAGTGAGACAGCCTTTTTCGAATTGGCGACGAACCAGAAGCTGCCCCTTTCTCTCGGCTGGCACGTGGTCAAGAATCGAAAGGTTGAGAATCAGGAAGAATCCACCGCAGAGCGCGACGAGTCGGAGAAGATGTTCTTCTCTTCTGGCATTTGGAGATCGCTTCCACGATCAGATGTTGGGATCGATTCACTCCGTACCAAACTATCGAAATGCCTCCTTCGCCACATTCGCGCAGAGCTTCCCACCCTCACGTCAACGATACAAGAAGCTATCACAACTACCGCCTCCGAGCTCAAGAGTCTCGGCAACTCGCGAGAGACCCATGAGCAACAGCGTACATACTTGATCCTGATGGCCGAGACATTCCAACACCTTACGCGCGACGCACTTCGAGGCTCATACAGCCACCCATTCTTCGCACCGTGGTCCATAGAGGGACATCACAAAAAAGCACGTCTTCGTACCGAGATTCAAAACCTCAACATTGCATTCGCTCATACCATGTACCGCAAAGGTCATAGATGGGAGATCACAGAAGATGACAACGTCTCTCCTATAAATTTTGGCTATCTATCCTCCGACGCAGTCCATACTTATGACGCAGCAGTTCCAGTCCCTAGCAAAGTGAGCCGATCTACCTTTTTATCTACGCATATAGGAAGGTATGTACAAGAGAGCCGGCCAGCGGGGCTGCCATCTTTCATTAACCCGTGGGTCGTCGGCACGGTGTTCAAGGAGCAGTCTTCACCATGGAATTTCATCGCCCGTGGGCATTTGCAATGTGTCTTTGACGCAGTTCAAGCCTATATCGACGTGGTCATACAGTCCCTCACAGATCCTCGGACAGGTAGTCTGCTTAAAAGAAAACACATTGACTCCGAATTGGCAAAGAGGAAGATCGCTTACCAAGCGAAGGTGCAGGAACTGCTGAAGCCTTTTGAGGAAGGCGATCCGATTATGTACGACCCGAGTTTTATGTTTGAACTCGAAGAGATTAGGGCCAAACGATATCTCAAAAACAAAGCTGGGGCGCCAGGAGACACGTCCCAGTCTAGTGTTCCTGCACATCATCAAACCCTGGACGATTTCACAAATTGCGAGATATTAGATCTCATGCAAACATACTATAAGGTCAGTCACCTATATCCCACCAGCTTACCTCATGATGTCTTCTACTCTGAACACCAACTAACACAACTCCAGAGAGCAATCTTGGTATTTATCAGCAATGTCACCGTCCTCGCGATCGAGAATTGCCTCCTTATAAATCTCGAACAAGTATTTGCGCCTTCTCTTGTATCAGGAATGAGCGAGAACGAAATCTACTCCATCGCGTCGGAATGCGAAGAAACACAGGAAAAACGAACAGACTTGCAGCGAAAACTCCGCGATTTGATGGCTTCAAAGGAAATATTAGATCTTCAAGCCTATGATACCAGGACGAGTGAGTTTTTCCAACAACGATTGCATACCCAGAGCTAACAGTCGCGAAGCCAAGTACAATCCTATTCGAGAACAGAGGGGTGCTTCGAAGCCTTCTGACGTGAGACTTGCACGACCTCGAACTCCGATACCTCACGCAGAGATTACTGACTTCGATGATGATTCTGGTAAGCTCTACAATACTTCAATCTTCTACTTTGGAAAGAGACCCGTACTGACATAAAAAGTAGTTGAGACAGACGTCCTCCCCACAACTCCGCCTCTTACCGATGTTAAACCTCGAGGCTCAAAAGTACGAACTGTGTCTGTAACGCCGTCTAAGAATGCATCAGCCCGGAGGCATGCAAAGCAATCTCTAGATTCTGATGAAGCGAGCTTGACGCCCCCGCACTCTAACGGCGAAGACGACGAGGAGTAACTGGGGCAATCAACCATTTGTACTCTGATAAAGGTTGCTGGCTTTCCTTAACTTTGGGTACCACGGGCTTTTCATGTATTACTGTCGCGCGTTGCTTGCCGTTTTCCTTTTCTACTTTGATGATTTTTTTTTGGGCAAATAACTTGCTTATAATCCAATAGACGATTCTTTCGGACCGTATTATTGTGCTATTAAACTCACTACAGTTTGCTTGAATCGCCCAATAAAACCCAATTCCATCACCTCCTAAGAGAACTTCTAGAACAGGCTAGCAGGTCTAAGGAGAGGGCAAGAGGATTATCTTAGAATTACAAAGCCCTAGTGTGTCTGCTTGCAGTGCTTATACTAATCAGTCACTTCCCTCTTCGGGGTGCACGACACTATCGAGAGCCTCGCCTTTGAGGATTGTCCGGCCATAGACTGTCCTTTTTATTCACTTTCATGCATGATTTGATATTCCATTTGAGAGTGTTGAACATTCACCTGAATAAGTTCTACTTCTAACACAACCCAGTAAATACGGTTATCATCTAGAATATCGCCATGGGGCTACTGTATAGTGTAGCAAATATTGTGGCAATGGATCCACCCGATTTCAAGAAGGGATTTGAGGAGCAATGAATTGAGGGCGAACATCAGGGAAATTCTTGACAGGTGAACTACGAAGGAGCTCATTTCTGGTGGAGAGCATCCAAAAAGCGATTCCTAAGGCCTCTCTTGCGTAGTAGTAGTAGTAGTAGTAGTAGTAGTAGTAGTAGTAGTAGTAGTAGTAGTAGCGTAGGTGGGTATTATGTATTTAATTGCGTTCTTTGTTCTGCTAAACTCCTCTACTAGCTCTTTAGTTGTACATCTACACTCCCGCTCTGCAATAATGTGCTGTCGCTAGTTTAATGTTATATTAGGCCCTTAGCGCCTATTTTCTGAGGTTTCTGGTAGTAGGTTACAACGTGGTGGCATTATAAAGTATTGTTAAAAGTGTAGTGTTAACGCGTCAATGTTCGCGATGCGGGGTTAAATCGAAAAATTTATGACACATCACTGTAGATCGCGGTACATAGGTTCAGTGGTCCTGACTTCACTCTGGGGTTTCGCCGTTCACACAGCTTCTCCAGCCACGCTAAAGAACCTGGCTGCCTATGCAATAACAAGGTCATTATCCTATATATGCTCAACCTGCCGCTTTTTGGTATACAACTAGTTCACCTACTTCACAATTTCGACAAGAGTGATCTTTCGTGATGTCACCAACACAACCTCCAACGGAACGCCAGCCTGAGCAGAACATAATAACCCTTACAACACGGGTCGAAAAGACAAGATCTGCCGCAGCTATTCCATTTCGAGTGCGCAAGCACAGAGATGGGCTCCTCAATCCTAGACCACGAGGTTATTACATAGAGAGGTAAGGTAGACTGCACTAAATCAATCAACACTTACTAATTAATCGAACAAACAGTACCAAACGTAACTCCAGAGAGTCACCCTTTCTTCTCCTTCCTCCCGAGATACGCAATAGAATTTACCACCTCGTCTTCGCAAAGCACTTCGACATCATTCCAATAAAGTTGCCTATTTGCCGCCTGGGAAGCGTGGGTAAACCTGAAGTCAAACTTCTCCAGACATGTCGACAAATATACTACGAGGCCGCCCTTCTTCCCTTCAAGCTGAACTCGTTCCACGTCTTGCAAAATTCTACGATGGATTTGTTCATCAAACGACTCGTACGTGGGCAGCGGCTGGCAATCAAGACGCTTACGCTCAGTCTCGAAGTAGCGCATTGGTTCTGGTGGCAACCAAAGGCCAAACGGTTTGAAGAGCTCCAGAAGATAATCGTTTGGTATATGCCGAAAGAGAGTGCCAATTTTGAGGCTCTGACAGGGCGACTTAGGACAGGTGTAAAGAAGAGCGATCTGGAAGTCGTTTTCAAGATGTCGAAACCGGTCCCAAGGGTAACTCGAAAGCTAACTCCAGCCCAACTTCGGAAACTCAAGATTTGGTGGCTGTCAGAGCGGATGCTTTCCCGAACTGACTCACACTAATTTCAGGATATGATGATTGTAAGTAAGGTTAAATCACTTTACTGCGCTCCTAAGAAACCGATCGATGTGTATCATCTATCAGGATATCTTGCGGATTTCATCGAAAATTTCCCTACCAGAGTGTTTTCAAAGGGTGACATAGATGGGTATCGGTTAATGGGACAAAGACTGCTAGGTGGGTGTTCCCCCATAGTGCAGTACTCTGGGCAACTCGGTTTTGGGCGAGTACCTTTCGCGTAAATATATTTACCTAATGATTCCAAACTTGACTCTAGGCGCTTTGGGCGCTCTCCCATTCACCTATCATAGAAACTTCAATAAAAATACATTTCCTCCATCTGCATTCTTGTTGCTTGCGAACGGGAATGTGTTACATGGTTCGACCTGCCCCAGACCAAGAGGACTAGTTCCTTCTAGGTAATGTGACACCAAGTAGTGTTTTTCATCAAAAATTCCGGAGCTGAGATAGCACTAGAAAATAATTATGTCTTATATACGAGCCTCTTTAATTGTATCACTGATTTAATATGTGCTCTTGGGTACAGATTGTACTTGACATTGCTTGTAGTATCGCTTTTAATGGACCAGGAGGTATGGACATGCGAGAAAACGCACTACCGATTTCGTGTGGTTCCATCAACTAGACAGTGATGCAGGAATGGTAAACTTGCAACCTCAGCCAGTCTTTGTAAAGCGATGAGGTGCACTTAAAACTGTGTTCTTTACGGTTTTCTTGCATAACCTTTTCGTCCTTCAATCATTTTGCCTCTACATCATGACTTTGCAAACCAAGAGCTTCTCTCGAATTCCGCAAAAGATTCATGAAGAAAATGGACTTCGCATACGTACACAGATATTCTCTCTGTCTCGTCAGAAAATACAGCGTCGCTTAGTGCCACTGTCAAAACCACCAAAACCGTCCAATTCTTTATTATCACTGGCCATACTAGCTACCAAAACGAAAAAGAGGCTCGACCTACAAGAAACCCAAGCTCGTTGGCTGGCTGCTCCAAAAACGAACGCGGAAGTGGAAGAAATGTAAGTGCCCGCAATACCATATGTGATCGTTTTTGGAGGCAAAATTCAAACTGACAGATACAACACTCCATCTAAGCTGTACACGTCGAGTATCCTACTGACCTAGTACCTAAAGTATTCAACGAAACGAAAAGGAATCTCCGCTCCTCCGTCTACCGATTTTGATCAGAGCCAAAATCCTCAATTACCTTTTCAGTGCTCCATACTCCACGAGAAAATGGTTTCCCTGGCCCTTCTGGAATCCCTTCAATTTCGTGACCGCTTCCCGCCAAATATACTTCGAAACTCGTAATTACTACCATAAGTCAGCTGCTATGCGGCCCTTCACTACATCGGTCTTCCAATTCGATCACGACTGGCAAATTGGCGAGTTTCTTTCAGTCCTGAACAGAGTGCAGAGACATGCCATTACCAAGATTCGAGTTCAGTACGACGACGTTATTATCGAGGAGGATCGCTGGGACCTCACGTGTCTTACTGGACTGCAATTGGTCGTGGTCACCGAGGTTCCGACGTGTGCGAGCCAGGAAGATCTGGCACATGCCATGGACAAGCTACAAGGCAGAGGGAAGCTGCCTACGCTTACGGTCCACTTCAGGCGCCCCGGATATGAAACTAGCCAAAGTGGATTACCGCTTTTGGGTCTATACATCTCTTACCACGAAGATGTTGAGCCAAATGTGTGTTACAAACGGGCCGGATATCCGACTGATTGGACCGTCAAAGAGGCGAAGAAGATTATAGATTTGGTGTAAGTGGACTTTGGTTCCGCTTATGATCTGATGCTAACTTTTCAAGGGACGAGGAGTATTGCAAATGCTCCGCACATGCCGGGTTTCGAAAAAACGATTTTGGATATCGATGCCTACGTTCCAGATCTGAGAAGTGAAGGCAGATGCTCGTTCATCCCTTATTATATGGCACTGTATCTCCAGAATTAGGTACTATAATTACCACCGTACTTATTGGTTAGATTCATGGCTCTCAAGAGCAGAAGCTGGAACCCAGACACAAGTTTACTGGTTCCCCTTATATTTCCTGGTTGCTTTCCCTCTCCTTCCTTTGCATGAAGATACAACTTAGTGCAGCTCAAAGATACCCTTCACCCACTCCCCCTTCTATTTGAACAGAGCTCATCAAGCCAACTCCCAATCTCCCCTCTGATTTCCGGCGAAGTTTTGTGAAGGTGCTGTAGGATAACCTGAGTGTCTACGTTAGTAGTGCCTTTACCGCATCCATCAACTGTGTATCTGAGACCAATTCCGATATGCTCGCACGGCAATGGCAATCTTGAGACCCTGAAAATGCTTCGTTAATTTCGAGCTCAGAACACAGCGTTTGTAATTCAAGTTCAAGATCTTGAAGGCATGTAATTGTGCAAGTGATCGGCGTCTAATACAGTTGGCCATCTCAGGGTCATCCATAAAAGAGAATGTGTTGACTGAACATGTCAAAGTGGTAGTCTCACTGTAGATCTGGCGGCAAACATGAAGTGGCGCAAGCTCATGCCGAATATTTTTGTTAGGTGTCCTCTTTCTTTTGCCTTGCTTGTAAATGTGGGCTAGTTTAGACGTTCTGCATACGATGTGGCGGCCGCCGAGGGCATACTTGAAAACCATATTTCGCAGTTCAGCTGGAAGCTTTAGCAATTGTGAGTCATTGCTATTGTTTTGTACACTTTTGATGTATTTTAGCTCAAAAAGGAACAAAGATAAGTTGGTTCCTTACGCAGGTAACACTTCGGGAGGAGTATTCTTTAGGCGATAGACTCGCTTTCGTCTCAGTGGACGACGTGGATTGCGATTTTGAGAAGTGTGAGTGACGTGAGCTACGCGCGAAGCTGTGTTGCGAAAAGAATATCGAGATTCAAGCACTTGTCAGTGTGACAGCAGGCTCGATTTAGAGTAAACTCTACCTTCCAAAGTTGGACGTAGATACAACTAGTGTAGAGTGGATGATGGAAGAGACAATAGGCCTTCTGGAAAGCAGTGGATTAAATACCTCCGAGTATGTACCAAGAGCTGTAAGCGAGATATTTCCCCTTCACTCTAAAGCAGCTTTGCGCTATCCTGGTCTGGGTTGCAGAACATTCACACTCCATTTCTATACCAAGAACCAAACACACGAAGAATGGAATAAGAGATCGCCCATCGCCAACGGGATACTGCCAGCCTCAGCGCTAACTTCACTGTCTCCTTCCGTCAAAGGAGATGCCCAAAGAGCCACCCCAGCACATCTCTCAAATTCCAGAGGAGTTTCAGCTCCGTTAACGCGTCTACAAGCTCAAAACAGCCTGATATCCCTGGAATCGCCCACAGATAAATCGAATCGTAAGTTATCACTCCAACTCTCCTCCTTTAACATCCTCCTTCACGTAACTTCATACAACCACAACCACAACCACAACCACAAAAAGCGCAACGTCCAACCGAAGCTCCTCCTTCCTCCATCTCCACGCCGAAATCCGCGCCGAAATCTTCAGACTCGCTCTCCGCAAGAACAACATGACTTCCTCCTCTCCGTCAATCTCACAGTGACAGTCCTCTCGGTGGAAAACCTCTCTGCACGCCACAGTGCTCGACAAGAATAACCAGTTCTCCCTCCACCGCGCATGCTGCCAGATGCGCTCCAAGACCACCACCATGCTTTATCTTCAGAACATCTTCTACTTCGCGGAGGATACTCTAGCGGCTGCCGCTTCAGCGTGAAGCTTCTGTGATGGTGCAGGTGCCTTAGCGGTTTGTTGTGGGATTTGTTTGGGGGCGAGGTAGACGTTGCTGAGTTTGAAGCACGTGGTTTTCAAGGGAGGTTAAGAGGTTTAGGAGATGACTTGAGGGGCAGGGGATGGGATTGTGTTTCGGAAGGATTTAGGGAAGGTAAGACACACAGCTATGCTCGAGTGGCTGGCTGCCATAATTTCGTGCAGGAACATATCTATAGAAGAATTTCACTACCTTTGTAAAGATTAGTAGGTACCTAGTCTCATAGGAGATTATAGGTATTGCAGCCATAAGCTAGATAACAGATTGTTCTCTGACAGAACTGAAGTATATTACGAGTAGTTCAGCTGTTCAAACTTAATAATGACTTGTCGTGAGCAAGAGTTATGCCAAGCTCTACGATCTGTACGTAATCACTTTCAGTTGAGGTTTTCAATCTGAAACATTGTAGTCTACAAAGTTGGCGGACTGCAAGTATGGTTCTGCTATCGAATCAACACGATAACTGAATTCTGTAGACGCAAGACACCATGAAAGTGGAATAGAATGACGTCGATGATCTTTACGTTTGGACAGGGTTAGTATCTCATGCAAACGTACAAAGTTTCTTGAAAGTAAAGGGGTACGGTCGAGTCAATCGCAACGCACACGACGTTGACAGCAGGGTTACGATGATTCTTGAAAGATCAAATTGATTTGATAGTGATATATATACATCCCCCCATTACTCGTCATCATTGGTATAATGCCCCTCCACAGACCCTGCTCTATCCCCGACTAAGCCTTCTCAGCATCATGGCCAGCATGTAGTCCCACAGTGCGATCCGCAATAACACTGCTCCTTCTCAACGTTGGATCATCATCATAATCCTTATCCAGGGCATTCATCTGGTCCTCAGTCTCATTTAAGTGATGGAACAGAATCCAGATCAGTGCACCGGCAATGAAAGACGCAACAGCCAATCCAACGAACATCCACTCGATCGCGGGGTCGTACAGAACAGGGTTAAGACCTTCAGAGATGGCGGATCCGAAAGCGTTGGTGAGCAGGAACATGGACTGCACGAAGGACTTCATGTTTGGTGGGGCTTTAGTGTATGCGTATTCGAGACCGGTGACGGAAGCGAAAATCTCAGAAATACCAATCAACATGTAAGCGCCGGTTTGGGAGGCAATGTGGATGTTGTTTCCTTGAATAACACCGTTGGCATCCGCGCCTGCGTCGCAGAGTGGGTGCCCGTAGCAGGGACCGGCTTTGTAAATGTAGGATTGGATCACAGCAGCGTAGACCATAGCGAGCCCACCAATCCAGAAACCGAGAACGATACGGTTGATAGGAGGGAAGGGAATTCTAGCCTTTCGAAGCATGGGGTACACCAGGCGATCGAGGATAGGGAGGAAGACGATGATGGAAATAGCGTCGAAGTTCTGCATTAGATCGTTGGGGATTCCATGCCCGGCCATTTGACCGGCCTGGGTGACGAAGTTGTTGGAAAAGTTTCCGTACACGACCCAGTAGATTGGATAGAACGCGAACACCTTGCAGGCAACGAGGGACCGCTTGACTTCCTCGACGAAGTGGTCGTCCCATTTGAGGACGGTGGTCTTTCCGGCAGCGGCGTGGTGTGAGGGCTTTGCGGCGTCCATGTTGCGGCCCTTGATCATCATCCAGATAACCTTGAATGCATCGGTGATAACGGAACCTTGTGGTGGGCGAACGATGTAAACTTTCCGTCCGAGAACGAGAGTGAGCGTTCCAACCATGAAGACGCACAGGCATAGTAAGTAGGCGGACCAGAAGCCAACATCGCGCTCCATGTACGGAGTTGGGAGAAGCGAAAGGGATCCAACATTGATACAGAAATAGAAGACCATGTAGATTCTCTGAATAGTGATGGCAGGGTCGATGATGATGCGCTCGCCGGTCTTCTTGTCTTTGCCGATGGCCATTTGGCGACGCTTGTACTGATCTGCAATCAGAGGAGCGACGTTGGATTTGATACCTCCAGTTCCAAGACCAATGATGATGATAGCGACAATGAAGCCGCCAAGACCAGAGCCGTGTGAAAGTGCAGATGGGATAGATGTCGTAGTAAGGATGAGGAGACCGACGATGTAGACACCGCAGAAGATCAAGATGGTGTTGTACTTTCCGAGATACTGATCGGCAATGATGGCACCAAGGATAGGAGTCACTGAAGGGACGTTAGAACAGAACTAGAGCCAAATTTATTCTTACAAAACGTACCGTAACACCAGAACTGGAAGAAAGTAGTCAAGCCTGTGGCTCCCTGATGTCCCATGCCTAGAGCACCACGTCCCAGACTTCCATCTAGAGGTCGCTGGACGTAGTTCTGGAAAATACCGGAAGCTCCATAGTAGGTGAATCGCTCGCAAAGTTCGACAATGGCAACAAGAAAGGCTGCCTTGGGAAGGGGCTCTCCAACGTGACGAAGAGTCTTCTTCTCTTCCTCGGTTGGCCGCTCCCCGTTGTAGCCATCGTGCTCTTCGCCGTCGACAAGGTCAAGTCCCTTCTCAGAAGGAGTGGAAGTTCCAGCATGGCTTTCGTGGACCTTCTCGGACTGGAAATTCTCTACAGCGAGTCCATGGTTGGAGTGGTCCTGGAGGGGAGCGCCAGAGAGGTCTGTCTGCTTGTTCGCCAGGTGGGGTTGATCCAAGTCCTGGTGCAGCCTATAATATATTAGCCACTGATATAGGTCAAGGTTTATATCAAGTCTACTCACTGAGCTGCGGTCGACGTGATTTCGTTCGACATATTGAAGTAGAAACCGGTTCAGAAGCTTTCTAAAGGTTCGACGCACTTGAGCGGACCCTCGAGGGGTCCCCTCCCTACTTATTGAATCTCGAGGATGTTATGCGTCCACAGTATCTACAGGGGCAAGCTCCTCATGGTTCACTTAACCGATGTAACACTCTAATCCATCTCACCCACAGTATGCACTAAGCTTAATCCAAGACAGTGGCCGCAACGAAGCTTCCCGCTTGGCTGTCTTGCAGAGTCTTGTGTACGCCGGATCTGCAGGCGTGCATGCTAGCGCGAAGTCCGATTCGCCACGATCTATCGTGACCTTCCAGAAGGAGAACAGTGAGCCGATCATACGCTCGCCCCATCATTATCGCTATAAATTTATATGTTTGCAATGAATGCCGAGAGCCGCTCTTCCAATGAAACCCCCTCGGCGGCAGCGACATGCAAAATACCCCACACACTGTTGCTTGCTTTCGGAGTGACTGGACCCGCGCCAACTACAAAGGATGCGATTACGGTTGACAGCTGACGTCGGTGGCCCTGGCCATTTCTTTCTTGTGTGCACGCGAGATAGGAACGATTCGGAAGGGGCGTGGAGTCCAAATTGTGGTGTTGAGATGAAAATCTTAGCCAACTGGTCGCATACCAAGCACCGAGATTACGGGATGTTTCGTTCGAAGATGGTTCGGTGGCTCCACTTGACGAAAAAACTTCACCACCAAACCTCCGAGGCACGTTGATATCGGCGGCCCCCGGCGTTGAATTTCGTACGACAACCACATATCCACGCCTGCGCGACTCTCGTAGACGCCGGAACGGGGCATCGCCACAGGCTTACTCAACCATGGGTGGCGATTTGGGGAATCATCAGCGTTCATTTGCGTAGCGTTCTGCGAGCGACAGGCGAGCACATTCCTCTTTTGAGCCCTACATGAAACACGTCGATGATTGGTCCAGCTATCAACCTCATTGAGAGGTATTTATTAGCTTCAAGCGAGTTGTCAACGAGGAAGAAATACGTCAAGTTTAGAGACCAACAGAGCGTTTTCTTCTAGCAGGACGGCAATACGTCTTGTATATACAGCCAATTTAATTAGAGGTGATTTTCACAGAACAGATGAAGCCTCTTGGGCTTCGCATAAACTGCACTCAAATCGTTACCTCCAATCCCAAATCCCTCGAGCATCATCCCACAACGGCGCTACTACTACGCCGCATTCACATGTGAGGTCCGTAAACCGTGAGCACTGTACCTATGCCGCTCCTATGCGGGAATCGTATACCGAGTGCCTCTATATTCGTACCGGTACTGTGGTGCGAGCACTCTGCGATGTTGTGAATCGCGATGAAGCGCGGAAACATGGCGCCGGGAATAATGTCCGCGCGAGCTCGAATAGGGAAGTCCTCGTATGGGGTAGGTGATGTTAGGGTTTGGGTCCGCCAAGCTAGACGCCAAGAAGAAGGTGAGAGGCATTTACACATCTAGAAGGCAGCACAAAAAGCTGAATGACTCGAGATACTGATATGGATTAACAGCTGTGTACGAATGAGGATGGGGAAAAGTGCAAGGATGACACTGGTGCTGACACCAGGTCAACAAGCATTAGAAGCGAGGTCATCAAATAAGCGTCGCTGTAAGGAGAAATCGTGATTGATTGGATTGGGATATAGAATGATAGACCAAGAATCATTAAAAACGAGGTTCCATACAACTCTGTACAAACATCTATACAATCACAGCGTTTCCGATTCAACACTCAAACGCCATACAAATGCTGCAAATCTCCTTGCAAATTCGGACCCCGATCCCTTGATAGACCCTGTGTGAACAGATGGCTCAAGACAATATCACAGGCAGCCATCTTTACGTATCTCCCAGCGGAACAATATTCGTACAGACAGACCAAAGAAAAACACAAACGAAATGTAAGCGCAGATACTAGGTGCTCAAACTACTTCGCGTCCTTACAGCCTTTAATTCCCGGATCACAGCATTGTTTGCTGTTTCCACAGGCATCAGGGCATTCGAGCAGGCAAGCCTCCGGGTCTCCGTTCACGCTGGCATTCTTGCTGTTGCGACCTGAGCTTCCATGGCTACCACCTGCAATGGCTGGATGCTCGTCGCCGCTCTCGTCTGTTGCTCCCGCATGTTCATGCGTGGCATCGAGACAGAATTCTGGTTGGATGGTCGAAGAATGAATACCATACTCATGTAGACACTTGCGCACCTCGCGTGCGAGATCCATGTACCGAGCCGAGCCCTCGTCCTTGAAGTCGAAATCAACCTGTACGTGGAGCGAGGCAATGAGTTTGGAGTCTGAAAGTTGCCAGACGTGAACATGGTGGCAGGATATGATGCCATCGAGCTCGGCGATATCGTCTTTGATGTCGTCGACGGATAGACCAGCAGGGACCGCTTGGAGAAGAATACGGGAGGCGGCCTTGCAGAGTGGAATAGCTGAACAGAGGATGATGACAGTGATAATCAGAGAGATTAGAGGATCGGAATAGAACCTCCACGAGTAGTCGGTAAGCCAGATGATGAGCGCAGATGCTATGACACCAACGTTGCCAAGCGCATCACCCATAACGTGGAGGAAAACTCCGCGCATGTTCAGATCTCCATGATCATGGCCGCCTGACTTTCCATTTTCCTGAGGCTTGTTGTGCTTGTGACTTGTGTGGCAATCTCGCTTCTTTTTGGGGATAGCTGCACTAGATGATTTGCTCTTACTCTTTAGAAGTGGGCTTTGTTCAGTTAGGCCGTCTCCTTCAACCACTGCGGTGTCGTTGTCCTCGGAATCAGAATCGCTCGGTTCCATGCGTGAATGCTCGATGATGCTGTTTCTGAAGGAAGACGGGTGGACGAGGATCTCGTCCAAATTAGAATAACCTCGAGACCTCGATCGACTGTGGCGCTTGGCAATGCGCTTGCCCGATGCTGATTTGCGGCGTGGCTTGTCTCCAGCAGCAACAGCTGCCCATGAGACCTCTGTTGAGTTGCTTGGTTTGTGTTGTCCATTTCCTGCAACATTTTCGCTCTCATCAGCTACCGCGTGATCATGCGAATGTGCCCCGTGAGCATGTCCCTCCTCTGCAGCTCCAATCTCATCCGAGTGTCCATGTGAGTGGCCACCGTGGCTGTGTCCGTGATCATGGAAGAGGAAGAGACCGAGGATGTTCGATGCAAGGCCAAAGCAGCCCACGATAAGAACTAGCTTCGGGTTGGAGACTTCTTGCGGTTCGACGAATCTCTGGATTGCTTCCAGGAAGATGGAAAGGCACAGGGCGACGAGGAATACGCCGTTGACGAGGGCACCTAGAGTTTCGGCACGTTGCCACTACAGATCGTCAATACATGCCGAGGCGTAGAACAGAGAACGTTGCGTACCCCATAAGTGTAGTTCTTTGAGTTCGTTTTCTGGTTCGCGACTTTCACTGCCCATAATCCAACACAGAGGGATAGCACATCGTTGAGCTAAAAGCAGATATCAGTATTGACTCTTGCGCAGGTTTGAGGGGCTGACAAACCATATGAAAGGAGTCTGCGACGAGGGCAAGAGAGTGGACAGCATAGCCTAAAAGTACGCGTTAGAAATGTCTACGTGAGGTCTGTAGCAACCTACCAACTACCATCTCCAGGAGGAAGAAGGCCGAGTCGATCGCCAGGAGGATCATAATCCTATGCGACTTGGAGAGACCCATGGCGGCGATATCGGAAGCTGCGCGCGCGGTGTTCAAGGGGGCGTAGAACGCGAGGGCAAACCAGGGAGCAACCTGTGGGTCGTGGATGAAGATGGCAACTCAGAAGCAAGAAGGAGGGGGTATTAAGAGAAGGTAGAAGTGTGAGGAAAGGAGGAAAGTCTAAACCGCCCAATATAGTGGCGCGCATCGCGAATGTCGTCGTCAACCGAAATACCAAGCCGCTAGTATTGAAGCAGAATAGCAAACTGCCAAACCAGAATAGCGAGTCGCCAAACCACTGCTTGGGGACAAACAAACAATTTGGTGGACGCATTTTCAGCTACCATGTTATCACGAATCACGTCTGGTCTACGTACATTAGACCCACTCATAATGGCCTGTTTACCATAGTCTTATCATATTTTCGGTAAGATACTCTTCTACGGGTATGATTTCCAACAGTGCTTGGAGACGTTGACACCCCAATAGTTGGTAATCTATCGAGGAGGTAAGTATGAGGCTGACGCTTGTACGGAACAAAGCCGACTCTGGAGATTGACGAAGTGCCCTCATTTTAAAGACCACTCAGCAACAGCTGCGGAAGTTCACATGGTCAAGAACATAAACGAAGAGAAGAGGCGTACGAGGATACATAGAACCGGCATGTTCATGTAATTCACTCTTTCCCTCTGATACAATGTCAGGCCTCTCCATGGAGAAACAATCCTTCCGCCGATAACTTTTTTGCAACATCAGAAGTATAGTAAATTTATGGGTGAGGAGTACATAGCAATTGGTCGACCTTATAAATCGACAAGAAGGTTCTAGACTACATTGTAGCGTGGCTCATTGATGCTGCAGCCCAACATGTGTACGAGTTCTCTCACAATGATCTTGCGAGCAACGCGAGAGACAATTTAGCGACACACAACCTCAAAGTCGCAGGTTTGATCCTGATGGCTGAGCCGTTATGGGGACTGCGAAATTTACGTCAACAAAATATTCGCCTTGGCACGTAGTCCATCCGACTTTGACAACTTTCACGACCTCGAGTCATTGCGACATTGACCATTCTTACTGGGATTGGAAAGAATAGGCTCGAATCAGAGCTGTGGGTGCAATGCTGTAAGCCCATCAATCAAGATTGCAGTGGTGGAGACCGAACTAGATTTTGATGAGAATCTGAAGAGGATTCTTATCGAATCATTGCACCCAAGGATTTCTGAGAAGCCCATTTGCTCTGACAGAGCTGTAATCTACTATCCCCCCCTCTCTCAACATACTATATCTAGGAAGAAGCGGCATTACTGTCGCAAGGCCGTCTTCTTCTAAGGGATTTAATGGATCGAAGATCTATCTCGGTGTTATTCGGACTTAACGGAGCATATGAGAAAGCGTATAGTTTCTACATCTACAAAATCACTGACTATACACTTGCTCTCTATACTGTATTGTATTCAAGATATCACACCTACCACGTTCAAGATACTACAGTACAAAGACATTCGGCAATGTCCTCCCTACACAAAACAGCCGAAGCCTTCCTCGCGGCCTTCAACAACGTCTCCGCCTCCGAGCATCTCACTCTTCGCGCCGAAAACTGTACGCACATCTTCGCCCCGGCATCTCTGAACCCTCCTCCCCCAAAGACTAACGCCGAATTCGCCGCACACATCACAAATATGGGTTCCGTTCTCGCCCACTTTCCCGTCACCGCCAAAGAGATCAACGTCAATGAAGCTGGGAAGCAAATCACCATCTGGGCAACGGGAGTGCCTGAATTCCGGAATGAGGTAAAGGGAGAGGATGTGAAAGAGGCAGACTGGAAGTACATGGGAGAGTATATCTTTATTCTGGATATAGATGAAGAAGGAAAGATTAAGAGGATCGTGGAGTTTTTGGATAGTAAGAACACGATGGTGTTATTAGAGATGGTCAAGAAGGCGAAGGAGAACCTTAGAGCGTTTGAGAAGAGTGAGGGGAGGGAAGGGGAGGATAGAGGTGGTTTGGGGTTCCGGTGATTGTTGTGAGACATATGTACGTCAAGCTCGCAATATTCTCCTCAAAAAGGGTGTTTCATTTCTGTTTACAAACTGGTATCACGTTTGAAGTGAAGTTGAATAAAATAAATAGTGAAATCGGTGATATGAAAGGGCTGAAGATTTCTAAAACTGTTCTTTAGTCTAAATAGTAGTCTCACTCGTTTCCACGGTTCATTCCTGCCTCAGTTGTAGGGTATAACGACTCGATTGTTTTGAGCTGGAAGGGCTGAAGGGCGTCGTGGTATTCCCAATATGGTTAGCGTCGGCTGTTGCACTCTCTTGGTGCTAGCAAAGTCTCCTCAATGGCATGACAGAGATCGATCGTAGTGGATTGCATCCACTGAAAAGTATATTATTTCTTAGTCGGCTGCTCTTCTTGTCCGAGTCCGAATAGAGCAGAATCCTAAAGGGCGGATCTTAGGACTTCAATGTACGGGCGGGCCAGGAGCAAGGCTGGTGGTATAAAATCAGAAGTCTTTGCTCTGTGCTTGGCTTATCTCAAATATCTTCTCCTATCATAACTAGGCCTCTTTCTTGTCCCACCGAGTTCAGGTTTGAGCTTATTAAGTTACCCTATGCGTCTTCTCGGAATTCTGACAGCCTTCACCCTCATAACAACCACCATACAATCCGCTCTTCCAACCAAACATTATCAGAAAATGGCATCTATCTCTACAATCTACCAATACTCTCTCCCAACCTGGGTTGAAAACATCGCCGTCCGCCCCAATGGCCGCCTCCTCGTCTCTTTCCTAACAGCCCCTGAACTTCACCTCATCGACCCACTTTCCACTCCCCCAACGGACACCCTAATCCACTCTTTCGCCAACACCACCACTGGTATTACCGGTCTCCTCGGCATCGCCGAGCTCTCCCCCGACTTCTTCGCCTTTGTCGCTGGCGCCATCCCTCAAACAGCAACACCAGGAAAGTACAGTATCTGGAGCGCTGATTTCACTTCTACCCCAGATGATACACCAGCGGCGATTAAGAAAATTGCCGATGTTCCCGGTGGAGAACTGCTCAATGGGATGGCGAAAGTAAATGAACATACACTCCTTATTGCCGATTCGATGAAAGGCGTCATCTGGTCTTTGGACACTGTCAGTGGTCAAAGCGTGATTGCACTGGACCATGAGAGCTTGAAAGCCGGGCATGACGGCTCTGGAAATTTCATCAAGTCCGGCATCAATGGGCTCCGAGTCGACGGTGACAGTGTCTACTACACCAACTCCTTCACCGGCATCTTATCAAAAGTCGCGCTAGACCGCCAGACAGGAAAATTACAGGGAGATGTAGAGACATTGGCGAAGGAAATGGTGGATGCGGATGACTTTGCGATTGGGCGAGATGGGACGGTATATGTGACGAGGAATACGGATTCTTTGGTAGTACTAAAGAATTGGGAAAAGGCGGACATTGCGGGATTAGAGGCGAAGGAAGTACCTGGGCCGACGTCTGCGGCGTTTGGGAGGACGAAGGGGGATAGGGATGTGTTGTATGTGAGTACTATTGGAAGAGTAAACGGGACGTTTGTTGAGGGTGGGAAAGTCGTTGCGATCAAAATATGACGCTTGCAGATCGGGGTTGATGGACAAGAGAAGAGTTATATGGAATGCGGTAATAGTAGATTTAGCGGTACATTGTACTCGCTGTCTATGTAAGCTTCTAACCAAATGCCGTTGTTGGCCCCAAATATCTCTACGATGCTTGTTACTTTTCATCAAAACCAGGGTCTTCTTTGCTAAGATTGCTAGCAGGTTCTTCGCTGACTTCGTACCGAAGCATGTAGCACTCTTTCTCTGTTCTACTTCTCTACGCATCTGCCTTCTTACTCCCCATATCTCCCCCCACCCTCTTAGCCAATCGCTTAAAACTATGTCTAGTCTCCCAAATCGGCAAGAAACAACTGATCGCACTAGAGCAAAACACCCAAATAAAGCTAACCACCACCCACCCTGTAAAGAAGCCCTTACTAAAGATATATTCACTGAAGAACATCGGCATAGGGATGAGAAAATCCAAGAGAAAAGTAAGGACAAAGGACGCGATACAGGCAAGTTTAAAGGCGCGACGGAGGGTGTCCGGGTCGTCTGTATCGGCTTCTGGACTCGTTGGAGCGAGGTGGGCGGGGAGGGCTTTTTCTTCGTTGTGTGGCGGGGTTGGATGTGTTGGATGTGTGGGATGCGTGGGATGCGTAGGGTGTGTAGGATGTGTAGGATTTGTAGGATGCGTAGGATGTGTAGGGTGTGTAGGGTGCGTAGGGTGCGTTGGATGAGTCAGATGCGTTAGATGTGTGGGATGTGTTGGATGATTTTCGATAGAGGGTGCAACGCTCCCTCTCTTCTCCGAATCCGAGAGCTCTGGTGTCGATGACTCTGTAGGCGTTGATACACCATCTTCATGCGCGCCTTGGACGACTACAGCATTGATCGCGCGCGTGATTTCCCAATCGAAGTTATCTGGCCGGACAAGGGAGACTGCTGCACTGACAATCAAGCCCGTCATAATGGCTGCCAGATTCCCAGCGAGTGTCGGGTACGAGAGACCCGTAGTCTCGATGGTGATCTCGCCATAGTAATGCTTCGCGGTTACTAGCCAAGCTGTAAGGCCAGCAGCAAGTCCGACCAGACATCCTGAGATGGCTCCGGCTTTAGATTGCTTCCTCCAAGTAATTGCAAAAGCAGTTGGAAAGACAGCACCGCCTATTAGAAGACCCATGACCCTTGCAAAGTCAGTAATTCGTTGAAGAACGAACAAGGGGTGGGTAGTGTCTTACAAGAAAAGCCAGCCAAGATCGATAGACGCTGCATTCCATATACAGGCAAAGACCGACATGGTGAGCCCAAATACGCAGATCATGACATGTGAGACGAAAATGAGTTGTTTGGGGGTAGCTTTGGGTTGAATGTATGCCTTATAGCTAGTGAAGTCAGCAACCGAACATCAACATGACAGCAATTATTCTTACACGTCGAAAGTGAGCAGTGAAGAAACAGCAATGAGCTCAGCAGAAGCGCAAGACGTGACCGCCATGAACAGAACAATGAGTAATGCCACAGCACCTCCCTGTCCCATCAATGTCTCTGCTGCATAGGCTGCTGCAAGACCAGATGATATTTGCCCGGACGTCGGAACATTGGGATACGTTGGGAATTTCGGGTTGTCTGTGAGTGCTGCCGCGGCGAGTCCTAGCGTGGTCGAGAATCCAAATGGAACAGCGAACCAGGCCAGTCCTCCTAAGAGATAGGCTCGAACGGCTGTCGATGGTCTAGAAGCGATAGCACGCTGCCAGTAGGCCTGGTCTAGGAAGACAGTTCCAGATCCACTGCACAATTGGATGACCCCGAAGACGAGTCCGTAGTTTGATTTCAGAGTCAAATAAGACCCATCCTTATTTCCTTCAATTGGACGTTGGGTTCCGGCTTTCTTGAGGAGGTCATACATTTCTCCCGGTGACCCAATGAGCGGGCTGACCGCGTAGGCGTTGAACATAAAGTAAAGAATGATTATCATGAGGATCAGCGTGTGGCTGTAATCGCAAATGAAGGTCGCTCGCAGCCCCCCAAGAATCACGTACGCACAAACGCCTGGCAGTGTTAGCGACCTCAGCCCTAATATCCAGGGGATCTACTCACCAACAGGAATCAAGAATATTGCCGCATACACAGGCATACCAGTAAGAGAAGTCACAACTGCACTACCCCCAAGTAACAGCTGACTCCCCACAAGGATATTCGTTACAAATGCGAAGAGCATGAACACCAGGTGCGCCATCGTCCCATACCTCGCCTTGACGATCTCTAAGAAAGTATGACATCTCGGCGCATTCTGCTTAACCTTGCATGCCAAAATCGAGAACATGAGGATTTGCACAGTGGCACCTGCAGCGTACCAGAAAGGACCTGCGACGCCATAATTGTACGCAACAGTGGAGGACTGAAGCAGAGTGGCTGCCCATGTCCAGGCAGAGACGATTCCAGACGCGATGAGTCCTGGCTTCACGCTTCGTGACGCTGTGTTGAATTCTTCGGATTGATTGGTGTTGTATGCCGTGTACCTGTTCTGCATATATGAGATGCCAATCATAACGAAGGCGAAGAAGAATCCAACGCCGACAACGACGCCTGTGTCATGTTTAGCCCGGGAAAACACATCATAGTTACAAACGTACCATATCCAGCTCCCACTGGAAGTGGAGTCACAGTTGTGTCGGCCATGATGCTAAAGTGTTGGTATTCAAGCAAACACTAAAGATTGGACGAGCAAAAACGTTTACAGGAGGGCATTTGAGCCCTATGTATATGCTTATCATTTCCCCAAGTGCTCGTCAGTACAACTTAAACTCATGCATGGCAACGGTCCAGCGTTGAAATGTGCCGATTAAGGACCTGTCCACGGCAAATACTTGATAGGCACATGAGTTGATAGGCCGAAGATTGAGAATTGCCACAGCAGTCTTCCGTGGAAATGCTCTAGGTTTTGTGCGATAAGCCAGAACTCAGTGTTTTGCCCATGTCGAGCATATCCATGTATGGGCTAGTTCCTGCCGATCGTTTGCCGAGTCTATGATCCTAGCACGTCACAGCGATAAAGTCTACGCTTGGTAGCCAACGCGGTTAGGAAGGTAGATAAGAATGTACAAATATGCGAGAAATGTTTGACAAACGCATGCTATTAGATCAGATGAGCTCGTAATTCTGCGTAGGAAAGAACATTCCGAAGAATTGCAAGGATGAAGATAGGTAAAAGTGTGCGATGACGGCAGAGGTTCAACATCCTTGCAACACTTTTAACCCCAGAAAAGAATCGTGGGGGCGGGGGCAGAAAGATGAGATAACTATGAGATATTGAGGACTTGACTTTCGAATTGCATTTAGATAATATTGTGCCAATATAGCTGCTTCCATGATACTAAATTATGGCCAACTACTAGTTGGAGCATTCGTCTTATATTTACCAGCCGTGAGAAGTGGAGTTGGAGAATCGAGAAATGAAAAGTGTCCACCGAAAAGAAGGGTACCTCCTCAACGGACAAATGTTTTCTGAATATCGATGGCTGTGACTAAAATGAAAGCAACCGTACAGAGCTCCCCCTGTTAGTTAGATGCCAAGTAGGAAAACTGCGAGTATCACACTTACGATGATACTGAATCCCATTATGCTTATAATTTCCCAGCCTCCCGTATGTACCTTCCCTCGGATAATCGCATTCTGCTGTCGCCAGAACCTGAAGGCGCCGATAAGCAGTACTATCATGCCAAATCCGATAAAGATGGCTGCGAGCGGTATACCGAGCACGAAGAAGCCTAGACTCATATTCGGATTGCTTGTGTGCTGAAGGCGGAAAAGTTGTGCTATGACCACGCCTGCCATTGCGAAAGCGAGGGAGGTCCGTAGGTATCCAAGGAATGTTCGCTCGAGTGCTATCGTGGATTAGCTTACTCAATAGGTAGCAAATGGAAGCAGATCATACCCAAGTGGTCTCTATGCTGGCCTTCATCGATCGTCACCGAAACCTGAGTTGTCCAAAACTTGACTACTGGGTCGTACCAATGCGGCAACTGTCTTCTCAACCGGTGTCTCCTGTTATTGTGCGCATCGGGGCCTTCAGAATCGGGTGCAGTGGGAGCTTCGGAAGGACATGGCCTTCTCCCGCTGCGGTATGAGAAGCTTCGACCTAAATTTGCACGCGAACGTGCACTTTGAGATCGTCTAGGTTGAGGCGCATTAGGTGAGAGACGATTGGTCGACTGTGAACCAATTTGTTCATATATGGATTCGAGCTCCCGCGAGGTTCGGTGCTTATCCCTCTGGCGAAACTCCTCTGAGTCTGGGTGCGGCTCTGGAGTCGGAAGACTGAGGGAGGGAGCAGAGAGCGTGAAGGGAGGAGCTCGCGGCGGGGAAGCGTCCTGATATGTCATAGATGCGGCCGTATCGTCGGGTGAGGAAGACTAGATTGCAATATCATGTCTATCGATTGTCTCGGTAGAAGACGGAGGGGAATGGCCATGCTTGCTAGTGCGGACATTGTGTTGTAACTTCTCCAAGCAAGCTTTCATGCCAAACGATTTCCCATGCCGCTAACGCGTAGCGTAAATGTGGCGTAGACTACGCCACATCGAACTTTGACAAAGAGTGTAGACAACCTTTTCATGCTGCCAACAATATAAAAGAGCTCTTTTCTAGTTATTAGTATTTCCTAGAAGCCTAATTAAGAACGTAACGTGTACTTTAGCAACGACAAGGGTAATTGGCAATGTCTAGTTGATTCTTTGGGCACTCGGCGGAATTACCTATGACGTACTCCTTACCAGAATTAAGCTTCCTCATACAACAAGACAACTATAGATCAGTTAGTATTGCGTCCTATTGGTGACATATTCCGGGTCGACATGTCCTCAAACCCTATCGCATCTTGGTACATATTCATCGAGACCCCGCTGGCCTCAACCTTTCCTGTTCGAGAGTAGCCTTTTGCCAAACCTAAACTCATACCCAAATAACCTCTTATTTTCGATATGGCATTCACAATATCCCAACAATTTGGTAATCTGTGATGCAGTCGCACTCGCCCGAGCAAAGGAGCTTCGAAATTAATATCTGCTTCGCAAACGCTCATCGGATATGCTTATCAGTGAGGCAATGCAGTATCGAGCTCGGCTTCCAGGTACGTTTATTTTGAAGTTTTCCGGGTTGTGTAAAGTAGATTCGGACTTAGAAGTTGAAAAGTCACAGTCTGATCACGCTGTGGGATGGATCGTGAAGGACCCTGCACGGAACGGTGACTTCCCCAGACATGCTTACGGCACAAGTCTCTAGCGTGAGCGCATGGCAGGGTGGAGAAGTTTTTCGACGGCTAACGGTATCCGATCGGTGCCATTAGCGTGTTCTCGCATTATTCTAGTACGCATTGGGATGGCGGCAGTGTGAGTACATACCTGCAAATGATGAGTGTAAGTCGTTGAAAGCACATGTTTTAACGGGAACTCATCATCAACCTCAGCTCCACTAGTGACGATGTCTTGAAGTCTTTCTCGCACATTTCTCGCACCATAGAGCTCGAAAGAGCTTTTCACCAAGTGTTTTGCTACTCTGTCAGGATATCGAGTTGGTACCTGATCTTGGCACTGGTACATGCATATCTTTTAAAACCTACCATTGGAATCTACACTTGCGTGCATGACCATCCAAACCAGAGGTGAGATTGTACAACCTTCTCTTTTAGAGAAACTTGCTAGCCAAGTTCATAAGCCCTCCGCCGCTGGAGCCGCCACCAGCGCTTCCACTTCCGCCCTTCATGTACAGCTTGAGCGCCATCTGAGCCGCCTGAGCAACAGCATCTTGCTTCGTGGCCTCAGGTTTCTGAATAATATGTCAGTGAACATTTCCAACAAGACCCAATCAAATCGACTCACAGTATTCCCCTGACTACTCTGTTGATCAAACAACTTCGCCGCCTGTGCCATCGCCAACCCAATAAACTTATCCTGTCCCGCTCCGCTCTGAGCCTGCTGGTTACTCCCACCCGTAAACATCTTGAGTGCCTGCATAGCCGCGGCAGCACCGACATTGTTTGAGCTAGCGGGATGTTGGCTTCCCTCATTGTTGTACATCTTCTTGTGCTGATTCACTGCGTCTTCCTCGTCGATATCTTCATTCTGGAGCTTCGACTTCTTGCCCGAGAGGAAGCCGAGCGCTGTGCTGAAGAGGTCCGAGTCTCCGGAATCTCCAGCGTGCGAGGAAGCATGTTTGGCCGCAGCCGAGTAGTCGTCGTTATCGTTGTCCTGATTACCGCCATAGTTACCACCACCAGAAGAGTAGCCGCCGCCGCCTCCTCCTCCTCCGCCATATGACTGCTCCTGACGTCCCTCCTGACGACGACCCTCCCCGTACTCTTCCTGGCGGCCTTCATTTCGGCGTGGCTCATCATTGTACTGCTTGTTCTGATCGTAGTAATTGTTTCCTCCTGAGCCACCTCCGCCATACTCGCGTTCATCGGATCGACCGCCGTTCCCACCTTGCTCTTGACGACCTCCGTACTCATTTCCACCTTGGCGTCCTTCGCCTCGGCCGCCGCCATCTTCGTTTCGTCGTTGTTCAGAGCCGTACCCTCCGCCCTGTTGATTGTCGTTGTAGGACATTGTGTGTGATAAGAAACCAGGTGTTTCTAGATTCTTGTTAGCGTTTGCAGTACCTCATAATACTGAAGTTGAGCAGAGAAGCAGCATATGATTATAAGCCAAGGCAGTGAATTAGAAGCATGTGCGTCATCAGAGAGAGCAAACAGGGGTAGCTCCCCCTTCAGGATTCGAAAAGAGAAACGCACAAAGTCAACTTACAACGCAGGTCTATGATCGAAGCTATGATTTTAAACTCTTGGTTCTTCTTTAGTATTCGTAGGACTGTCTTGTTCAGAGCTTCGTACCTGATCGATCAACAAACCCCCGCGATGCCGGCGCCCCTCACTAATGGTGCCCCTCACTGATGTGACGCAAGGCGCAAGACGCACGACGCACGACACGCGGCATGCTCCGCTCATGGCCATGTGACAGGGATTAGTGCATGGGAATACGGCATCATGCATGTGCGGATTGGAAGCACGATGCTTGAGGCACTTTACCAATTGGTTGGGCGAGGTTGACGAATGAAAGGACAGGTTGATGAACATTCGCATTCACAGGAGAAATATGTTTGAAGATATTCAATTCAGATTCCATTACATCGCCAAATACTCAACAACATATGTCTACAGCGCGAAGGAGTGTACAACATCTAGTAGTCGTTGTCCTTCTTCGACGAGCCATATGAGTTATCATTGTCATTAGAGCCGTAAGACGACTCCTCGTTATCCTTATCCTTGTGCCCAAGACCCAGCTTGTTCTTGATCTTCGAGCCAATGCTGGTCTTCTCGTTGTCGTTGTCATTGTCTCCATAGCTGGTCTTCCCAGTGTCGTTGTCCCCGTACGAGGACTTCTTGGTGGAACCATAGCTATCATCTCCAGTGTTTCCAGAACCGTAGCTAGTCTTCTCAGTATCGTCGCCGTAGCCACTGCTCTTCTTAGTTGAGCCGTAGGTGTTGTCGTTGTTATCGTTGCTGTCGTTTCCATAGCCACTGCTCTTCTTGGTTGAGCCATAGGTGTCGCTGTTGTCGTTGTTATCGTTTCCGTATGAAGACTTCTTGGTGGAGCCGTAGCTATCATCACCAGTGTTCGTGGAGCCATAGGTAGACTTCTCTGTGTCGTCACCGTAGCCACTGCTCTTCTTGGTTGAACCATAGGTGTCGCTGTCTTTGTTGTCGTTGCTATCGTTCCCGTATGAGGACTTCTTGGTAGAGCCGTAGCTAC
>BLYF01000031.1:0-20060 GCA_014905255.1 Herpotrichia juniperi | reverse complement strand
GTGTTCGTGGAGCCATAGGTGGACTTCTCTGTGTCGTCACCGTAGCCACTGCTCTTCTTGGTTGAGCCGTAAGTGTTGTCGCTGTCTTTGTTGTCGTTGCTGTCGTTTCCGTATGAAGACTTCTTGGTTGATCCGTAGCTATCATCACCAGTGTTCGTGGAGCCATAAGTAGACTTCTCTGTGTCGTCGCCGTATCCACTACTCTTCTTGGTTGAGCCGTACTCGTTGTCGTTATCGCGCTTAGATCCATAGTTCGAGTCTTCGTTGTCATTGCGCTTGCTGCCGTATGTGTCGTTGTCGTTGGATGACTTGTTGCCGTATGAGTTGTCGTTGTTGTCATCTCCGTAGCTCTTCTTGGTTGAACCATAGGAGTCTGAGTTGTCGTTGTCGTTGCGGCTCTTGCCGTAGGAGGAGGACTCATCGCGGGTGTTGGATGACCCATAAGAGTCGTTGTTGTCGTTGTTGTAGGACATGATTGCGGTTTGTAAGTGAGTTGGGTTTTGGGGAGCTAAAGAGAAACATTAGCTTGTGGTTAGATATATGTGAACGAAAGACGACATTGGTGTGTAAAGAGATGTTCCAGGCTGACTTGGTCGAAGACTTACATGTTGTTTCTGTTATTGACTGGAGTGAACTGTCTGATTCTTGCTTCCCTCAACCAGTGTCCCATCACCTCCTTATATACTTCCCCTTCACCACCCTCGACACTGCCCTAAAGCCATCCCGTCACGTAGCCCAATCCAACCCCTCAATTGCACCACCTGCCCTCTCGCTCGTGCCCCTCTAAAAGCAAAAACCAACAACCCATCCCCAAAACGAATATGCAGAATCAAGCTTCGTATCCTAGTCAAGCTGAACAATGACGTGACCCACCATCAATCCATGCCCCGCTTGTTCTAGACGTCTTCGCGTATCTGTTAATTCCCTCTCGTATCGGAGGCAAAATCCGGATGTGTTGTAGGACAATATGCAGCATCTATCGGGCATCCCGGCAGTAAAACACCAAGGCTTGTAGCTTACTGCTTGTACTGTTGCAGCTGGATAGCTCCGCTTGCGTATGCGCTAGACGCAGATGAGCAGCGGACAACCGAGCCGAAAGCAATGGAGCACACCACGCGACGTCAGTAGCGAAGGGCGAGTTGTATTGTGATCTAGAACGAGAATCAGGCTTTAAGCTTTGGGTTTCGATATAAGTTGATGGGGCTGAGATAACGTACCTCTCTGCAAGTGTGATAACCTGCATGCACAGCCACAAGCCACAGCGGCACGGTAAATTGAGCGAGTGTCCGTCCAGGTGCTCTGAAGCGAATAGAGGGGTCAAAGAAGATTTCTTGAAACGAGAGCAAGAAGATGTTGGATGTGAATTGGGACATGCAGACAAACGTAGATCGACTGAAAATAAAAAGATAAGGTACAGTATGTACAGCCACCAATATTGCTGGCAATGGGTTTGAATTCTCACCTTGCATACATCAATGCAATACAGACAAGTGTATGCTCAGTCCTCCGTCGCCACTTATTCTCCTAATGCTTAGATCATAGCCGAGCTGAACGACCTACCGATCGACCTCACCGAACACCAAGTCCATAGTTCCAATGATGGCCACCGCATCAGCTAGCAGATGGCCTCTAGAGATCTGATCCATGCACGCTAGATGTGCAAATCCAGGTGCCCTGATCTTGCACCTGTACGGCCGCTCGCTGCCGTCCGACACAAGGAAGACACCCATCTCGCCTTTGGGCGCCTCAATGGCGCTGTAGGTCTCGCCCGGCGGGACACTATAGCCCTTGCTGTACAGTAAGAAGTGATGGATCAAAGCCTCCATGTTTTCCTTCATAGCTGCGCGAGGAGGAGGCGCAATCTTGTAGTCTTCGACCTTGACGGGGCCCGCAGGCATGTCATTCAGACATTGGTGGATGATACGGAGAGATTGGCGGAACTCCTCCATGCGGCAAAGATATCGGTCGTAGCAGTCGCCGTTGACGCCAACGGGAACATCGAAGTCGACCTTGTCGTAAGCATCGTAGGGCTGCGATTTCCGGATATCCCAGGGCACGCCAGAGCCACGAAGCATGACGCCTGAGAATGAGTAGTTGATCGCATCAGCCGCCGAAACGACTCCCACGCCCTTTGTACGCCCAATCCAGATTCGGTTGTCAGTCAACATCTCTTCAGTCTCGTCGATGCGGTCGCCAAATTGGGTGGCCCATTGGTAGATATCATCAAGAAGACCAACAGGAAGGTCTTGACTGACACCGCCGGGTCGGACGTAGGCAGCGTGAAGACGGGCTCCTGAGACACGCTCATAGAACTCCTATAAGGTTGTTAGCCAACCGAACCTTGAGATGCTCGACCCAATGAGGAAGAGCCAAGGAATATATGTGAACCCACCATTAGCTTCTCACGCTCTTCGAAACCCCACAAGAAAGGTGTCAGAGCACCAACATCCATAGCGTGAGATAACACACTCATGAGATGATTCAGAATCCTTGTAATCTCCCCAAACAGTGTTCTGATATACTTGGCTCTGATCGGAATCTCCACATTCAACAGCTTTTCCACTGCCAGCGAGAAGCACTGCTCATTCGTCATCATAGAGACGTAGTCTAAACGATCAAAGTATGGCAGGGCTTGGAGGTACGTCCGGTACTCGATCAGCTTCTCCGTTCCGCGGTGCAGCAGGCCGACGTGCGGGTCCGCACGCACAATCTCCTCGCCATTGAGTTCCAGAATCAGCCGTAGCACACCGTGAGCAGCTGGATGCTGGGGCCCGAAGTTCACAGTGTAGTGTCTGATCTTCCGGCTGTCGACGTGGTATTTGTCCTCCGTATCTGGATCGATGTTGCTGAAGTTCTCGTCGGTCTGGATCATACGCGTCTTTTGGTCGTCTGCGACTTCGGCATAGCGGCGAGGGAGCGATGTCGAGAGGCACCTGCGGGCGATGGGTACGGGTCGCGATGCGCGGGCAAGTTGCGGGCGCGGTGTGAGGCACAGCCGCTTCGCCGTGTGGCCGGCCAGACGGGCGATATAAGGAGGCATTGGGACCGTCTTCACTCGGGAATGCCCGTTTGCTGGGTCAATGGGGGCGTGGGGTGGGAAGGGCAGACGACCGTGGCGGTTTGAGGGGAGCTACCATCGGATATTCAGAAGTGCATTCGGCGCCAAGACCAAGACCAAAACCAGCCCAAATGTCCATTTGTACGAGTGTCTCGCCCAACACGACATCGTAACTGATTGTACACTGCCCAAATACGAAGTGATAAGGCTAGACTCTTGGTGTTGTAGTCTTGCAAAAATCGGACATAAATCAACCTCTTGCCTGGAAGTTGACGAATAAGTGATGATGTCGTCCAACTTAGCGTGGTGTTGATTGGCTAGGAGTATTCAGGCCCGGGTTGCAGAGGGCATTTTGAAGGATGGAGCCAAGCGTGGCGACGCTAAATAATTTAATGTCCAAGTCAAGCTCCCCACCAGCTTCAGTCGCAAACCTTGAAATTCCACGCAGCTCCCGCAAACATGGCCGTACCAAGTGCTGAGGAAATCACACAGCGGAAGGTATGTACGCGATCGCAACCGCCTCCTCTCACTCACTAACAACCTCTCCCAGCGACTCCAAATCAACGCCGAAACCGTAGGCAATGCGCAATCCACAGACTTCCCAGGCCACTGGCCGGGCGAAAACCATGAATGGAACCTAGAATACTTCAAAGAGGTACACCATTGTCTTCTTATACAAAAGCAGCGTACATCATCATACTTATCATTCCCAGAACTTGAAAGTCCAATTCCACACCACGGCCGCCCTCGACACAACCTTCTCCCTCATCGGCCTCGACACCTCTGTCGCAAACGCCTTCCGCCGCATCCTAATCTCCGAGATTCCGACCCTCGCCATCGAAACCGTCTACATCTACCAAAACACGTCCATCGTCCAAGACGAAGTTCTGTCGCACCGCCTGGGCCTCATACCCCTCCGCGGCAAACACTCTGCCCTAAACTGGATGAGATGGTACAAGAAACCCAGCGACGACGGGGAGGACACAGGCTCCGGCACGCCCTCAGACTACAACACAATTCAACTGGACCTGCATATAACATGTGCATGGCAAGACGGCGGGCTGCAGAGAGCCGTAGCAGGCGAGACGGACCCCGACAAACTGTACACAGGGCACAAAGTGCTGGCCAGCGATATGGTGTACAAGCCTATTGGGAAGCAAGGGGAGATTTTTGGGGACGAGGGGATCACGGCGCAGAACCCTGATATCGTCATTGCAAAGATGCGGCCCGGGCAGGAGATCAAGTGCATGATGCATTGCCACAAGGGGATCGGACAGGACCACGCGAAGTTCTCGCCCGTTGCTACCGCGTCGTACAGGTTGCTGCCGACTATCGATATACTCAGCCCAATCGTGGGCCAGGATGCTAAGAAATTTGCGCGCTGCTTCCCCAAAGGCGTCATCAGGCTCGAACCGGTCACCACACAAGAAGCAGAGAACGATGCGGAGCTGGCAGGGAAGGAGGGCGAGCTGAAGGCGGTCGTGGCGGATCCGATGAAGGACACCGTGAGCAGAGAATGCTTGCGGCACCCGGAGTTCAAGGACAAGGTGAAGCTGGGTCGAGTGAGGGACCACTTCATTTTCAGAATCGAGAGCACGGGGCAGTTCGAGAGCGACTATTTGTTCTTGGAGAGCGTGAAGCTGCTCAGGGTGAAGGCGCAGCGGATAAAGAGGGGACTGGATCTGATGATGAAGTAGCGGACGAGGAACACTTGTACGATGCATTTCAAGGCGTTTTTGGATCATGGGACGGGCGGTTTGAGGCAAAAGTCTTTTTACGATATCATGAAGACGGTGTGCGATAGATAACGCTGGCAACGAATGCATGCCTTGCTGTACGTGTCTGAATCTCTAAAATGCTGGACCCAGTGTTCCTCCCAAAAGCGATTTTCCGTACTCGTCATGCCAAAAAGCCTCCTGCTCCTATGTAGCTAATAAGGCATAATACAGATACATGAAATAGATGTTGTTACAGTGAACAGTGAAAGTGCATATCATATAAATACAACGTACTGGGTACAATACCAGAATCGGGGTATCAATCTTCCTGGAACCAAAAGACCTCCGAAGAAAACGTGCATACCGATGCTGAAGAAAGAGAACGTGAAGTTGCCGAAACAAAGAAAAGAAAAAGAGAGCAGGCCGTATCTCCATGTCGCCAGCGATTGATCGATCCAAGTCGTCATAAGCATCGTACAGATCCTCTAGATCCGTTTGCGGGGGGCCAACATACCCTACAGCTCCGAAATGACCTCCTGGCACAGCTCCCGCACACTCGACGGGTCAAAGCGCGGTCGAAAAGCCATGGATTTCCGGCTTTGGCGAAGGCTTTCCATTCCGGTCGGATCCCCATGGAGCACCGAGTCACGACTGCCGGGTCTGGACGCGTTGGTAGAGCTTCGGAGGCGAGAGATGGAGTATCGGTAAATGGGAGTTATAGCTGCCTCCTTGAGCTCGCGAACGCTTGCTAGATGGAGCTGCACCATGGTGGCGAAGGCGTACAGGTCTGCTGAAAACTGCTCTGCGGGGATGGATTGGGATGCGGGTCTGGTGATGATTGGACTGGGTCTCTTCTTTGCGAGCTTCGGGGTGAAGTTGTAGTCGTCCTGGGCAGTTTGGGATGATGAGTGTTGGAATTGTTGAGAGGGTTTGGAGGGTTGAAGCTCCCAGTCCGAGAAGAAGTCGTCGTCTTCTGCATAGGAAGTTTCGCTGGACGCCCTGGAATGCTGGGAGCTCAATGATACTGAGGATGGGCGTCTGCCGATCGAGTTTGGCTCATCCGAGGACGTGGAAGACGTAGGTGATTGAAATTCCTGGATGTCCTCCAGAGTTTTCCTGGGTTCAGGAGGAGTGAGAGCTTTAAGAGCGGCGATATAGTGCGTCTCGGCCAGGTCCAGTTCTGAGGAGCGCCTCTTCATGGTGGCTTCTCGCGCCATCGTGTCATGGGACAGTGCGAAGTAGAAGTTGAGACATGCTTGATGTACAGGATGTATCTAAGAGTTGTTAGTTATTTATATAAAAAGTTGCTGTCTTGAATACAGCTATCAATATGGAGATATGAATGGGGTTCTTGGACTAGTTGCATAGGGAACATACTTCATCCATCTTCGTTCTTGCCAACAGACGCTCACACTTGACAGCGCATTGAGCGTAGTGCCGAGTCTGAAACAAATGTTTGATCTCCGGGATCTTTGCCTTCATTTCATTGTATGTGAGTGCAGAATGCATATTGACGTCTTGGTGTGTTGTAGGGTGATCGAAGGTGGTGGGTGGAATATGATGATGGTGGCCGGCCGAATTTGTTGAGATGAACAATGAAGTACTCGAATCCAGCGGTTGCAAATTGTAGGGGGGTTTTCAGGATGTGATAACAGAAGGTGTATGAGCCAATTGAGGCTATCTGCAATGCTGTGCAGGGTCGTTACGAGGTAGTTGGCCGTGTGTGGTGTGAGGCAGGGAATGCTAGACAGAAGATGAAACCGAAACCGAACCAAAGTCAAGCACAACGTGAGAGGGACGAACGACAAGAGGAGGCAAGCACCTGTCACGACGATATACGAGCTATTATACCTTCGCGATGCGTTGTCACGTCAAGTGCAGGAGAAAAGCCATTCCCCGGTGTGTTTCGAAAGTATGCAGACATCGCATGCAGATGTTTCACTTGCCTATTTCAGAGGCACGCCAGGCCACACTGGGCCAGGCACAACCGGGCTAAGTACGAAACCGGGGGTCAAGATAAACTTTCACGCCTCTCCCGGTCAAACCTTTCGTCTGCCGAGTGGTTCGGCGTGGGTATCCCCTGCGTGAGGATGCCTAAGGCGTTTGAGTTTCCGCGATGGATGCGGAGAAGGTGGCAGGAAAAGGCGCAGAACAACCACTGAGTCGCGAGCGAACGAGTGATCGCATGCGGAACATTTAGCAGCTTGCTTGCCGCAAGCTATATCGAAGGCTGCTGCTTGACCTTCTATGACTGAGCATCTCATACCTGTTCCAAGGAGCTTCTGCTAAACACGCTTCCTACGCAGCTCAAGAGTATTGGCAAGAGGATCACGATGGCCCAATGAAGCATCAACATATTTACTAGATGAAGCTTTCGTTTCCCAGCTTGGATAGCCGAAGGTATTCCTTCATAAAAAGGCCTGGAAGCATTTGACGAAATATTCGAAGAAAAGAGCAAGCACGCGACATCTGGAGACTAATTGGGTAACAAAAGAGCCTATGGACAAATACTTATTCTACACACGACCCGTACTAGGGCGGAAAGAGCCGATGTTTTGATATATAGCCTGTTCTCAAGAAATCATCTAGTTATCCTCCGAAGCAGTCGCACCAGTGATGATCTCCACAAGTTCGCCAGTAATGACGGCTTGACGAGTGCGGTTGAAGAGAATCTGAAACCTGTTGATCATGTCGCCTGCGTTCTTGGAAGCGTTCTGTAACATGTTAGTCAAGGACAAATATTCATTGCAAGATGTCTACTTACTTCCATGGCGTTTCGTCGCGCAGAGATCTCGCAAGCGTGACCTTCGCAGAGTGCCTGTACGGAATTAGGAACTACTACATTCATAGATCATGGATTCATAAGCATACCCAGAAGAGCGAGTTAGAGAGCGCGTATTCGCGGAGGTTACCAAGTGCATCATCATCGACCTCGAACTCCGCAAAGTTGGCTAGTCACCAGTCAGTTTACAGATTCTTTCTTCACACGTTTGGCACTTACGAGACTGCGTGATCGCCTCCTCAGAGAAAGCCTCAATCACAACTGGCTCGTAGCTCGTGGCGTTGATGAACTTGTTGTAAATGAGCTGCACAGATGCATACTCGGTCGGGAGCAACATGATCTGATCAGAGATGGCCGAGGAATCCGCGAATGTGGGCACGTCCTTGCCAGCACCAGCGAAATTCAGCACAATGTTCTTGCTGTTCGAACGACCAAGTTGCGACTTGCACTTCTCGCCGATCACTACGAGATCGGCCTCGGGGTTCTCCAAGAGCATCTTTCTGGTCTTCCTCGACATGCCGGAGTGGATACCGCCGCAAAGACCCTTGTCCGAGCTGCAGACCACGATCAGTGTCTTCTTGCCCTCGCCCTCGATCGCCTTGGTCTCGGCCTTCTCGAAAACGGTGTTGGAGGTCTGGCCGTAAGATCGGGCGTCACCCATGGCCTTCTGAGCGCGGGCCAGCTTTGTGGAAGCGACAATTTTCATCGTCTTGGTGATTTTCTCGATGTTGCGAATCGACTTGAGCTTTCCCTCAATCTCGCGCAGGGTGGCATAGGTGGCGGCATTGGTAGCATTGAGAGTGGCGGGCCTAGCGAGATATGATTTGATTAGTTTCTGATGCAATTGGGGATGCAATGGCTGGAGAAGGGAAGGGTTGGTGGAGTGAGTGTTGTGTCCGAGGGGTATCGTACCGAGTGGCGGCGGCGGTGGCAGCCCTCAGCGCCGGGCGCGCAGCTCGTGAAAGCATCATGGCGAGATAGACGGTTCGAGATGGAGTGGAGATGGCTGCAGCCGGTTGCGTTGTTGACTGCTCTTGCGGTCGCGGAGCATAGGAAGCTGCGGGTGTTGAAAGTTCCAGACGCTTGGCCCGAAATGGGTCGCTTAGTAAGGACTGACCACTGAAAACCATGAGCCAATCCTTGAAAAGGTACCACGCGCCTCGCTATAAATCAGGTGATGTTTGACCAATGTTCTGAATATCCTCGCTATGACAAGTAAGAAAGCCCTAGTCTAGTAGGCAACTATAGCAGTTACTTGTGTCATTTGTCCGAGTCTTGTGACATGCAGCGAGACACCAATAACAGCGGTACAGGAGCATGCTTCACTACGAGAATCTCAGCTCAGCTCAGCAGACGAGCACATGTACGCTCAGCATCTCACTCGATTTTACCAAAGCATCCCTAGGCGATTTGAAACGTTGTTGTCCACGTAGCGCGTAGACGTCGAAGTGATATTCGATACAAATATTACATGTGTAATTTAACGTGGGCCAGTGCGCGACTAGTGCTCGAGTCCAATCCCTTCTCTTAAACACCCAGCATTCCTCGTGCTTGTCCATTTTTCACTCATCTATCCTACTCGTCACCCAACCTTCACCATACTAATTCTGTCGTTTTCTGCGCGACAGCGTTGTTCCCACATCGCAACACGCGCTCTACCGCGCTTCTCACTCACTATTTACCCGCAATCGTTCGTTAAAGCCAGACTTATCGGTTCCGCGCCGGAGAAAGCTGAGGACCACCGTCGCGCTGTATTCCAAAACCTGCAATTTAGGCGGCCGCCAGTCAACATGTCCTCTTCTGAAGACGACACCCCGCTCGTGAAAGGACGATCTAATGGAGGTAAGCCGACTTGCGCAGATCCACTGCTTGCTTTTCGTTCACCTTCAGCCCATACAACCTCACGCAACACCCTCTCTCCTTACCTTCTCTCTCATTTCCAACCCAACCCTCTTTTATCACTACCATTTCCAGCGCGCCATCAACATGACTAACGATCCCCATCTTACAGTAAAGTCAGACGATCGCGTCTCGAACCAGGTCGATCGCGCCATGGACAAGCAGACGCCTTCGAATGGCCATGTTGAGCCTGGTCTTTCCATCCGCATGGGCCCGGTTGAAGACATGGAGGTTGATGCGCCTGCCACGAATGGAAACGCGAATGGCAAACGCAAGGCGCGATCGAGCCTGACGAATACATACAAAGAAGCGAGCAGCTCGGAAGATGATGACAAACCTCTGGTGCGTTCTACAGTTGGTCCCTATGTAAATTGAGTGCGCTGACTCTCCCACAGAGTAAGCGTCGAAGAACCTCTCAGAAAGCCAAACAGCCCAAGGACGACTCTGAGTCCGATCTCAGCGACGTACCACTACGAGAACGGAAGCCACCGAAGGCGACAGCCGAGCAGATCGGAGAAGAATCAGATTCCGATATTCCTTTGAACACAAAACTTGTCAAAGAGAAGGAAGCAATTCAAAAGGCTGCAACCAAAGAGGCAAACAACATCAAAAAGAAAGAAAAGGCCGCAGCGGTCAAGCGCAAGTCGAAAGCGGAGAGCGAGAGCGACTCTGACGTGCCACTCGCGAAAACCAAGAAGCAACCCGCTAAGAAGGCCACCAACGGCGTCAAGAAGCCCAAGGTTGGATCCGATTCTGACGTTCCTCTAGCGAAAAAGAAGGCCCCACCTAAGAAGACTAAAGTCAAGGCCGACGCTGCTACGCCTACAAAGAAGGGCAAAGGAAAGGCTAAAATCGAAGACACCGAACAAGACCAAGAAGCTGAAGACGAGGAGGAGGAATACCGATGGTGGGAAGATCCATCTAAGGGTGATGGGACCAAGAAATGGACCACCTTGGAGCACAACGGTGTTGTCTTCCCTCCAGAATACGAGCCTCTCCCGAAAAACGTCAAATTCATCTACGATGGCGTCCCGGTTACTCTTGACAAGGACGCCGAGGAGGTTGCCACTTTCTACGGAAGCATGCTTAACTCGACCCATAACGTAGAGAATCCCACTTTCAACAAGAATTTCTTCGAAGATTTCACGGCCATCTTGGACAAGACAGGCCATGGCAAAGATAAGTCTGGCAACACGGTTAAGATCAAGAAGTTCGAGCTCTGCGACTTCAAACCGATATTTGAATACTTTGAGGAAGAGCGATTGAGGAAGAAAGCGCTCCCAGCAGCCGAGAAGAAAGCCCTCAAGGCTGAGAAAGATGCCGCTGAGGCAGACTACATGTTTTGCACATGGGATGGCCGTAAACAGAAGGTTGGCAACTTCCGTGTGGAACCTCCTGGTCTCTTCCGTGGACGTGGCGAGCATCCCAAGACTGGTCGACTGAAGAAGCGCGTCTTGCCGGAGCAGATCACCATCAACATCGGCAAAGAGGCCAAAATTCCAGAACCCCCGGCAGGCCACAAGTGGAAGGAGATCAAGCATGACCAAGAAGGAACATGGCTCGCTATGTGGCAAGAAAACATCAACGGTGCTTACAAATATGTCATGCTTGCTGCCAACTCTGATATCAAGGGCCAGAGTGATTTCAAGAAGTTTGAGAAGGCTAGGGAACTGAAGAAGCACATTGATCGTATCCGGAAAGACTATCAGCGGGACCTTCGATCGGAGAAGATGGCTGATCGGCAGCGCGCCACGGCAATCTACTTGATCGATCAGTTCGCTCTTCGTGCGGGTAACGAAAAGGGCGAAGACGAAGCAGATACCGTCGGTTGCTGTTCCCTCAAGTTTCAGCACGTTACTTTGAAGCCCCCGAATTTCGTCATCTTCGACTTTCTCGGCAAGGACAGTATCCGTTTCTACAACGAAGTGCAAGTAGATGCTCAAGTGTTTAAGAACATGAAAATCTTCAAAAAGGCCCCGAAGACAAACAATGATGACATCTTTGATCGTCTCACAACGTCTGCCCTCAATAAGCATCTTACTGGCTATATGCCAGGCTTGACGGCCAAAGTCTTTCGTACTTATAACGCTTCCTGGACCATGGCCAATCTACTCAAGAAAATGAAATCCAAAGGCACGATTCCTGAGAAGGTCAAGGATTACAATGATGCCAATCGTGAGGTGGCTATTCTTTGTAATCACAAGCGTACTGTCGCAGCTGGACACGCCGGCTCAATTGACAAAATGAACGAAAAGGTACGTTGATGAGCTTGAATTGCACAAGTCGTATTTCAACACTAACTTTGACTAGATCAACGGACTCCGCTATCAAGTGTGGCGCTTCAAGCAGATGATGATTGATCTCGATCCTAAAATCAAGAAGAAGAAGGGCGCAGAGTACTTCGAGCGACCAGAGGACCTAGACGACGAGTGGCTTAAGCAATATCAAGAGTCTGTTCTCGAGGAGATGCGCGAAAAGATCACCAAGAAGTTCGAAAAGGACAATGAGAAACTGAAGGCCGATGGTGAAAAAGAGATGAAGCATAAGGAGCTTCAAGAGAGACTCGAAGTTGTTGATGAACTAGCTGCGAAGTACAAGAAGGAGAACAAGTCCGGCAAGATCGAAGCCGAGGGCAAAGGTCCTACCATCGAGAAGCTGGAAGCCAACATTGATAAGCTGCACCAGCAAATTGAGACGAAGAAAGTCCAGATGGAGGACAAAGAGGGTAACAAGGAGGTAGCCCTCGGCACCTCTAAAATCGTAAGTGACTCTCATAGGTCATACAAGCGGCTTGCTAACAGTAACTAGAACTATATTGATCCCCGCCTCACCGTAGTGTTCTCCAAGAAGTTTAACGTTCCTATCGAGCGTTTTTTCTCCAAGACACTTCGTGAGAAGTTCGACTGGGCCATCAAGTCGGTCGACGAGGATTGGGAGTTCTAAGCCAGGGGTCATTTCTAAGCGAGAAGTCTTCGGGCGTGTTCAACATTGCATTGCGGAGTGATGGTTTTTGGAGTGACTGATCTCAAATGTGCGACTTAAAAGGGGGCGGCAGGATTGGACTGGACTGTATGAATATGGGGCTGGCGGCGATTCGGATCGACTTCTTGCGGCCTATGCAACCCCAGCGACTTTCTGGCTGGTTATTTACTATATTTGCATACCCAGCGACGATAAGAGCCGCTTGGATGGTCGACCGTCGTTCTGGCGTACACATTTCCCTGCTCCACTGTAGTAATAGAAGGTTTGCCTGCAAGCACATAAGTACTTCATAGACAACACTATATTTGACGACTGTCTAACCTCTTACTGACAATTATGTCATGAACTCTTTCTACGACTCTCTCACGGCCTTCTTTCCAACCACTATATCTTAGCGTGCTAATGTCTAACTGTGCCTTGACTTTATTAGCAACCTTGTCCACCCACTCCTTCACTGAGCGTCTCGTGCTTCAGGGACTGCCTCCAAGTCTAGATCTACATTACCCCGGGTGTGGCTTGGCAGAGCGTTTAAAGTTGAGACGGGTAGATTTACATTACTACGTCGGTCGATCTCTGTGCCCTTGCATGCTTATCTTCGGGAGCTATGTGAAGGAACGTAGCTGGATTGTGGGATTGGTCGCATAAAAAAGCCGGTGCAATGAATTCAGGGGTTGCATGAATGGCTGTGCGCCACCAACCATCGGCTGTGAAAATGTACCTGTCATTGTCAAGGGTGTGGAATTGAAGCTTCCTACCCCAATCTGGCATCTGTGCTTGTTGACTCTGCGGCTGTTTGGAACTGTCCGCAGTGTTTGTTGCTTGTGCGGCGATGATCGCACGTCGTGTCGTAGATTACTGGCTCAACAAAATGTCGCATGATAGGAGACTTGCTTTTCTGTTCTGGAATGATTTGTGTCGGGTTAGTTTACCTGCTTTGAGGTGGAGAAGGAGCGGATCACTCGAGGGACGATTCAGTGTATGTCTCTATGAAGAGGGTATGGCATTGTTTATGATGCTGAGGATCGGAATTGTCTATCTCCGAGGAGGGGGAGACGAGATGCTGGGAGACGCTGGAGGGACTGATCGCTGTGGATGACTACTATATTCGTGATTACTTATCATAGACGTTCACTGCATGTCTGTGCTTCTCAACGCCTGGGGTTGAATGGAGCCGCTTCGGAAGGTTTTTGTTCAGATTTCTGTGAGCAAGAGGGAAGGATTGGCGGTGTAAACGAGCATTGTGTCTGTTTATGGTTGTGGGGGAAGAAGGTTGCTGCGTTCGCGTCGTGTACCTTGTGCTTGCTGTCCAATACAAGTCTCGTAATAATGAGGTTAGGCTTGCTGTACCGTTCTATGAACCGAAAAGGTTTTGTGCAAGAACTCAACAGTTGTTTGTGATGGAATTGGCAGGGTTCCATGATTCATTGCAAAGTCTCTTTCTTGTCTATGTTGTTTCATTTTCGGGAAGAATTATACTACAGCCTTATGGGTCAAACGTCCAACTCTCCACATCAAAAAGGAATATATAGGGCCGTGCGGTGGGGCAGATACACAAGGCTATGACGCAGGTGTATTTACACGGAAGATCCCTAAAAAAAATTCGGTAGGAAGTCTATGCTGTGAGACGGCACCTGATAGACAAGGCCGAGACAAATACGTGTTACACAGAGGCACCACAAAAAGGAGAGAAGAACGGCAGAAACTATCGGGATTTCTATGCGGTGAGACAGTCAAACTATGACCTAGAATGAAAACAAAATCCTGTAGAGAGTTTATGCGACGAGACGAAGAAGTATGGGAAAGATTGAGAAATCCATGCGGCTAGACAATGCCATGGGGAGTCTAATCGGCCTTGGACACAGATACCGGAGAAGTAGAATAAGAAAATGTTAACGTACCCGCCAGAGCTCCCCAAAGCAGATGACTGGTGGCCGCTTTGGGAAGGAAGGTAGTGGCCCTGAGAAACATCCATTGGTTTGACTGAGAGTTTGTTTGCTGTCTTACAGCCGTTTTTATATTAGGCTTGTTGGGCGGTCCAGAGCACACCTTAGCTACCGCACTACGCCCCGATAGGTGACCTTACCTTTGCTTCGTTGAGAGATAGACAAGCTTAGAGCTCAGGTGCAGACAAAGCTATGGGTCTTGACTAGCTCTTGGAGAAGGACCAATTCGCTCACAACCTTGACCTTGAGGGCAAGCTCCACGTCATCTCCTACAGCACAGGCATGACCAGATGCGGACATGCGGGTAGGAAAAGAAACGAGCAGATGCTGAAGATGTCCGATCGTCCACTAGGTCGGATGAGAGGATGCCGGATCAAGCCTCATACTGATGTTGCTTCTTGAAAGAGTCAGCGAACACACAGGAGATGGGGGGCAATGAGTGGTGGAAGGGTGCAGAACTGGCGATGATGGCGTGTCTGTAACCGGCGTCCTAGAAAAGACGTTTTCCCCTGAACTGGATCAGGAACAGGAACGGGGAGCATGACCATGGTTCAGGTCATGCGGCGTCGTGGATCAAGGTCCTGGACAGCGGGGGTGGCCTTGGCTGTCCAGCGGCCCACGAGGCATGGAGGTCGCGTAGGAGGCGTGGAAGGTCGTCGGAAGGGGGTCCAGCAGGGCGTTGATGCGAGCAATTGCGGATCAGCCAGAGACAAGCGGGAGAGAGGACGATGGATGAGGTGCAGTAAAAGCAAGAGGCAAAGCAATGCGGAGTGAGGTGCATCGCTCGCATGGGCACGCACGCCACAGCTCCACGGCTCCACAGCGTTCCTACCCTACGACCCTCTCGGCGTCTTTTTCTATTTGCATCCCCCTCCCACATATCAGAACGACCCTGGGATAAATATCGGCCTGGCTGCCCGTCTGCACGTCAATGACACGCCGGCCTACATAGGAGCTACAGTGCCACCACCTTCACCTCACACATTGCTCACACATTGCTCATCACATCGCGCTCTCTTCTGCACTTTGAAGCACTGAAACTGGGCCCCCTACCCTCTGCCTGCATTCCCAACTGCATGCCGCACGCATCCGCTACTATCCCTGTACCGCGCCGGGCGATTCTCGATACTGGGTCCGCTCAACCTCACTGCTCTGCGTCGTGTGGCTGCAGCCTGAAGGCCTGAGCAAACATCACCATCCAACCTCCGCCACGTGCAGCGCACCCCTTGCAGTCGTGTAGAGACACAGTGCGCCCACAGCCAGCCCAAAATTCATAGAGTACTCCTCCCAACCCCCTCCCAACCCTCTGTTCACTGCGCTCCCTCCAGCATGGCAGACGCAGCGAGCAACCCCGCTACTGAGCAGAAGCCTGCAGTCCTGATCATTGGTGGTTTGGGTACGTTCCTTCCTTGCCTCAACAGGCACACTTCACCAAGGCAAATAATCTGATCTCGCCCAGGCTACACCGGACGATTCCTTGCCAAACACATCCACGACAACAACCTCGCATCCGAGGTCCGCCTCGTCGACAAACACCTCCCCGAGTTGGCATGGCTTGCCCCAGAGTTTAAGGAAGCATGTTCGAGAGAACGGTTCATGCAGGCAGATGCATCGAGAGAACGTTCGTAACCCCCACTATTCGCCACAATTGCAGTCGGGATGCAACACCGCCGTGCAACGTAGTCAGCCAATGCTAACCTGCGGCGCAACAGAGGCCCTCCCCCGAATATTTGACCGCGAAGGTGGCCAGCAGTTCGATTTCGTTTTCAACTGCGGTGGCGAGACAAGATACTCCCAGGAAGATGAGGTCTACAAAACACGCTCGTATGGACTCTCTATGGCTGTGGGCAAGGAGGCGGCAAAGCGGAAGGTCAAGTGCTTCGTCGAGATCAGCACTGGCATGGTATACAAGCCGGACTCAGTTCCACGGAAAGAGACGGATAAAGTGAAGCCTTGGTCAAAGCTGGCCAAGTGGAAACTCGCAGCAGAAGAGGACCTGGCCAAGATTGAGGGGCTGAACTTGCTCATCTTCCGCCTACCCAACGTCTACGGCCCGTATACGAGGAAATTTCTCTCGACCGCACTCTGCATGGCCCGCGTATACCAATTCCAGAACGAGGAGATGAAGTGGCTGTGGAAAGAAGATCTGCGGACGAATACGGTGCACATTTTGGACGTTGTGAGAGCGCTTTGGACTGGTGTCGAGTGGTTTGTGAAGGCACCAAGATCTCGAAATCCGGCGCCCACCTTCAATATTGTTGACCACGGAAAGACTTGTAAGTCACAACAAACCCCAAACTCCAGAGCTCCTGCGTTCCTGCACGTGGAGCATTTTCTGCTTCGAACGACTTTAGCTAACCCCAGACCAGCGCAGGGTGACCAGGCGAAGCTCATGCACGAGACTTTCGACATTGCTACTGGCTTCCACGGCACTTTGATATCTGCATACGCGCGACTTAACCTCGATCGTGTAGTCGACGAGGTCAACAACGACACCTTGGACCCTTGGGCGGACCTCCAGACGAAAGCTGGAATCAGCCAAAGCACGCCTCTGACTCCGTTCATGGAGAAGGAGCTGCTCAAAGACATGGATCTGAGCTTGGATGGCAGTCTGTTTGAGAAAGAAACAGGATTTCAGTTAGTTCAATTAGTTTGATGGGGTTTACACAAGGCTAACCATCCCCAGATATGAGTATCCAAAGCTCACAAAAGCTTACATCGAGGAAGTAATAGAAAGTTACCGGAAGATGGGTTGGTGGCCCTAGACCTTTGCCTGAATAATCGCACACGACCCTAATTCTACACACCTCGACCCCCTGACGCTCTCACGATCATCAAATCCGCCTACGACTGTCTCGGTGGCTATTCGCTTCTCTTTTCCTACTCGTCTACGATTCACGTTAGCGTCGCCTCGCTCTTCATGATATGTCTGACAGCCACTTCGCATGAGGTGGATTCCTTGCATCTTTTGGAGCGTTCCTCTTGCATTTTCTCGCCGCCCTTCGATTCGACTGACTTGGGTCATCACGTTATAGAGATTTTTGAAAACTACCTTCGCTCGTACTCTTCGCGTCGTTTGTTTGTCAGCTTACTTTCTCGTTCTGGCTATATATCGGGAGGGTACGACTGCATATGAAGGCCGGAATACATGCCTTTGCATTTGCCATTGGTTGTCTGGCATCCCTTATCTTGTTTAATTACTGCTACATACCCCGAATCTACGTCTGTTGATTATCACTACACTTTTCCATTACGTCACTATCAACTGCGCATCCCAACAGACCTGCAACCTTTCTATTGCCTTTAGATGAACCCTTGAGCATAATTACTCAAAAACTGACTGAGAAGACTAACTCTGATATATGTTCCAGATCCTTCGTATGGAGGTAAAATACTTTCAGACTCCAATACGCACTCACCGAAGGCATCTTGCTAGAGAGACGAGTCGAACCTTGATGCTGACCACCTAGGTACTGCACTGGTGCGTGTTGTATCTTAACTCTAGTGTTATGCAGAGTAAGAAAAACATGCACACAGCTACCGCCCTCAATCATTGTGTATCTTAACCTCGTTGCCTAGCACGCCTATACAAGCTCTGACTATCTTTCACTATACTCGTCGTCTAAGGTGCATTGAAGTCCTAAGTAATTATGTCTTTGGTCTTGAGATTCCTGTTATTCACATACGGCAGCAGTCACAGATCAATCAACAACCCAGACACCACAACAATTTACCTTAGCATGATCTCCATTTCAACCTCCCTCTTAACATGCCTCTTAACGTTCTTCATGAATTACCATTCTCGTCGCCCTGATAGCGACTTGTATGCCATTCGAAGCGGCGTAGCTCCAGCGCTGATACTCGTCACAGCCTCGGCTGCGTAGGGCCAAGACTCTCTCGCCACGGTATAAGAGCATGTTAAACGCAAACGAAAAGGCGGTGTAAGTGTACATTATAGTCGCCGTCTCGGAATAAATCTAACGTTAGGATGGGATCAGACGTTATAACGACCATGTGAGTGAAAGGCTTGCACATTGCATTGCCTCTATTTTTGGGATTCTAGCTACCACCATCTGTCGGAAATCGGCAAGTAAAGTCTTGTTAGATGCGAGCTTCTGCATGCTTGTTTGCATTTTTTTTATTTTTTTAGAACCTTCTCTCGTTCAATCATTGCTACATAGCCTAAACCTACTCCTTTCGGTTACTCTCACTCTCTCCTGTCACGTTTTACCGTGCTGATTGTACGCTAAGTGGATATCGTACAACAGCTCCCATCCAACGCGCATAGAGATAACATCCGCAAGCCGCGCGGCGCTGTGGCGCCCGCACCAGGGATCGTAAGCATTTGCGCTATTGAAGAGAGGGTTTTTGGGTTACATTATGGCCCCTGCCTCGGAGTACATCTGGCGGAGACTAGAGGAAGAGCGAGTTTGCTGTTGCGGGGTCGGGAGATGGTGGGGCGGAGGCTTCAGGAGGGGAAAGGGGATAGATGATGTTGGCTGGCTTGTAGACAAGGTCTTTGCTGTAGGAAATGGGAAAAGATGTGAATATGGGTTCCACCGAGTGCGTATACGAAGATTTTGATCCTGAGTTCCGCTGAGAGGGAGAGTAGGCGGGATTTGTAATTTTTCAAGGTGCTACCACAGCTAGATCGAGACAAGCCATCTCTGAAATCTACTGGCAGACGGCTGGGGGAAATACCTGGAACTTACATGTCCGCCTTTGCCTCGTTCATGTGCCTCAGAGACACCAGCCTGGTCCTCAACCTATATACTCGATTGGTGCTTTTGCGATATAGCTTAATGGCATCGGTCTCACGCGAACGAAGACTATAGGATTGAGGCATCATGGCGAGGGCTCGACGAACCTGGTTAGATCGGGGAATGGCCTCGGATGGTGGCGCGAAATATCGTGGGTGGGCCGCGAGCGGTTTGTATGGCTGACAGAGGGGTCGTCGTTTGTGTTGTTCAACTGTACAAGTCATTCTAGTGATAGCCGGACCGTGGAGCTTAGAGTGTTGGTGGTGTTATGGTGTTACAAAAGGTAGGGTTGGCGCTAAGGGCTGGTGAGTGAATGGCTTTTCCCGTGATTTCGCTTATGCTTGCACAGCTCCTCGCAAACCGACGTCACATTTGTTCGACAGAATCCACCTTCTTAAAGAGCGTTGTGTTTCTCGACCAGGCTGCCAGAGTCCACTGTGGCAGGTATAAGGGGCCTTTGCAAGGCTGGCTGATCCTTTGCTACGCTCTGCTAGCGAAGGCAACACGGGGAAAATTGGGTTTAATTAGTCAGACAGAAAGGTTGTTAATTATACCAGAGTTGAACAGGGCCGAAGGAAGCCTCTAGATATGTGGTCCGAAACCTGTTTCCGCAAGTCTAGGGCATAAATGATGTTGCTTACATTATATAGGTGCGGGGTAGAAATCCCCTCCTACTATTTCTTAGTTGACCTAACTATTTACATTATTAAAGCAGAACGGCCATATGGGAAGTTTTATGTAAACTAAAGGTAAGAAGACTAAGACCTAGAAGCACTAGTTAATAGCTAAATGGGTAATGTTATAATTTAGATGGTATGTAAACCGCGCTGGTAGGAGAGGATAGCTGGCTAACCAAGGCTCCTTGATGGGTATAGCTTGTAAGTGAACCGCGCTGTTAGGAGAGGATAGCTAGCTAAC
>BLYF01000030.1:1769302-1786544 GCA_014905255.1 Herpotrichia juniperi | reverse complement strand
GAATTATTAGATTATTTTTATAGTATTAGATAGCTCTAATTCTCTAGTATATTCTATAGTATTACTATATTATATAGAAATAAGCGTAGCTAGCAAGAATTAGTTTTTAAGTTGTTTCTAGTTTTTAAGATATTATAGCTATTAAGTAAAAGTAGTAACAAAGTGTTAAAAAAAAGAGAATTAACAAAAAAATTAAAATTAGCTTATAACTAGCTAAAGTTAGCTAATAGTTCTAGATCTAAGGTACTAGAACTAGCTATATACGTAGACTCTTAAGAAAAAAGTTTTTTTAGCATTCTAGTAGCGTTCTCTAATTGCTTTAATTTATTAGTTATAGTAATTTTCTTATACTTGCAAATAAATTGCCTCTCTCTTAATAACTTAAGCTTAAGCTAAAGACGCGTAGTATTAGCTTTAGCTTATAATAATAAAACCTACTTTTTTACTTCTCTTAATTAATCTTACCTCTCTTAGTATTAGAAAACACAAAAGAACAACGCGCTCTAGACTAAATATAAAAAGTATAGTAACTAGTTAACAATTCTATAATATACTTTAGACTTTTCTTTTTGCAACGCTAACAAGAATTAGCTATCTTAGGTTTAGTCTTAAAAACAAGAGCAACTTAGTATTAGTAGTTAATAGTTGTTTTACAAGCACCTTTAAGTATAGTTAAGTAGAAAGAAAATAAAAAAGTAGTAGAAAAATTACCTTAAGTATAAAGAAAACTTTACTATATATAAAAAAGTAAATTTTAGAAATAGGTTAGATTATTAGAATAATAAAGCTAAAAAAAAAGAATAATATTATAATCTAGTCTAGGTAACTACTAGACTTATACTACTTAACTATATATAAACTAATTATCTCTTTTTCCTTGTATTAAGTTTTCTAGAAATTATATAACTAACTCTACCTTAGTAGGTAAAGCTATTCTAAGTTACGTAGTATAACTTTATTTTAGCTAAAAGAGCCCCTCTTAGAACTCTACCTTAGAAGATAGAGCTAGACAAGCTACTAGAATATATATAGAGAGATAAAGTCTCTATAATAGATAAATCTTTGTAGCTATTGCCTAATATATAACTTTGTCTTTAAAATCTAATTGTTTAATCTTTTTTATAACCTAGAAGACTTACTTATATTTGTATTTTACTATTTTATTGTCTTATACTAGAACTTTAGTAAACTCTAGTATGTATACTTTTTATTGCTTTTAATAAGCTAACTTTTACACGCCTTTCCCCTAATTACTAATTAAATAGAAGGAGAAAGAGTTAAACGTTAACAACTAATATAATTAAAATTTTTAAAAGAAAAAAAGTTTAAAATTAAATACTTAGAAACTAGCAATAAAAATAAAACTAATAGCTTAACTTAAACACTTTTATTATAATATAGCAAATAAAATAAGCCTATAGAAAACCTACACTAGCCTAAAATATATATAACAATTTAAACTATAATATTAACATTGTACTTGCATTTTATAGAAGAAAAGAAGGTAATATAATAGGTTAAGCTATATATATTCTTAGACTAGAAGCATTTAGAATTATTAAAAAACACTATTTCTATAAAAGCTAGCTAGTAGAGGAACTCTAAGTACTTAAACCTCTATAGTAGAAAGCCTTTACTTCTTTATTAATTTTATCTATATTCTACTTAGTACTTTAGTTCTTAGAATATAGCCTCTTATATAGACCTATAATTATAGTATACTTATATAGCACTTTTTATAAATAGCAATATAATACTAAAGGAAAAGTTTAAATATTATACTAAATTAATTTATTGCTATACCTAGTTTGTAAATAATTAAAAAATAATAAGTAGATAATAACTACTACTTAAAAAATAAACTTAAAATTTAGCTTTTTATAAGTATTAAAATATTTAGTTATTTTTTATTTTTGTAATATTTTTTACCTATTTAATTGCTACTATATACCTATTATGTTGTTTAACGTTTAGCTAATTCTGCTTTAGTATAGCGCCCTTAGTTTAGCTGCGCGTAGGCTATTTTTACTAAAACTAAACCTTAATATTAACTTATTAAAACTAGCGTAACGCAGCAGTTGTATTAGTAATCTAATATTAGAAATTAATCTAGTAGGTTAAAAAATACAATTCTACCTCTTTATATTAATTATTTATATAAGTTCTAGGTCTAACTAATTTCTTTTAAGATTTAAATTAGTAAGCCCCCTGTCTTAAATCTTGCATAGTGCACATTTAAATTAGTAAGGGTCTAACTAATTTGCCTATAGAATAATAGGACGAGTTGTAGTATAACTACTAGAACAGGAGTCCAATTTGCAAGCAAACGCATACAATAATAGTAAGTGAGCGACATCCTATGCCGACTTCAGATGTCGAGTAAGGGATAGAGCAGGCCAAGCCGCAGGAGACGATAATGAGAAAGTTGGCGGATAGAGCGGCAATGAATCGCTATCTTGCTGAATTAACCATCTTGTGGATGTCGTCGTTGAGATGGATATCTGATGTTGAAACCCAGCTCTGGAAGTTGCGCGCTCGACGCTATACCGAGACTGCGCGGAAGGGGGAGTCGTGAAAGTCGCACTATTTCGAGGAACCGATGAGTACTGATTGGCTTGAGGAGAGGACTGCTTCGAGACTAGCTGGGTTGTCGATTCCAAGGATGCTGGACGATATAATTGCGCAGATAACAATAACTCTATACCACAATCCAAAGGCGATAGCGTGGGCCGTGTCATTGTCGCCTTTCCAGTTTCCGGCATCAATCAAGGAGAATGCAGATGCCCCTACATAGAAGAAGACAGGAACACCCACCCGGGTACTATAGGTTAGCAGTAAAGCAAGCAGACTTCGCAGGATGTTCTAACTAGCTCGAGGGAGAGGAGAGAACGCAATGCCTTGTCTAATCTTACTTACAAGATCTCCTCTGCCTAGATTAGGATCAATGCTTCCTGCCAAGATAAAAGCGATTTTTTGTCGTGCATGTTGCTACTCCTAATCTCCAAGTAGTAACTAAATTAACGCTCTTTCAACGGAGTTGAGGGCTACATGGTCCACTATAGCCTCGTAGATCAATCCAGCAATTAGTGGTCTAGCGAATACGAATACAAGTATAATCCAAACGATAATGTCAATCACCATTAGAACCAGACTAAGGAGCAGTCCGAGAAGGGCCTACTTCCAGCTGAGACCGAACCAGCCATCTAACTTTGGAACTTGGAAGCTTCTTAGGATCGAGACGATGAATGTAAACGCAGGGAGGAGAAAACTAACTAGTAGACTAATTTATTGGCTAAGCTTATCCAATCTAGAAACTTAATATCCTCGAGCTCTGCTCCAACAAATTGGTAGAGGAACTGTAATAATTCCTGCGGGTAGTTTGTCAAGTGCATACTCTTGCCCACATACATACTTTAAGGTGTTTAGAGATAGGTTCTTCTTTATGTTTTCGTCGCGGACGTTCTTACAGAGAAGATTGAAGTCCTAGTGGGAGTTCATTGCAAGGCAGGGTCAATAATAGAGGAGGCTAAGCAAAAGCAGGGAGAAAATGGGGATTAACCGTTTCTTGGACCTCCTAGAATTGCGTGCGATGGATTATAAGATACTCAGAGAGACGATGTTGGACAGTACAGAGTTAACAAGATAGCGCAGTGATCAGAGCAAAAGCAAAGATTAAGAGGGGGAAGCAGGTTTATAGACTTTTACATCTAGAGGAGGCCTTGGCTAGAAGGCAGTGTTTAGTATTCACATGAATGTTTTCGTCTGCTCTGTACTGAAGTGGTGTGCGGCCGATGTGGCGGAGCACTCGTTCGCCTTGACATAGCGTATGTCAAGAGACGGGGAGTGTCTCGGAGCGGCAGGCAGCAACGTGATGTTTACCTTCACACTCTTGTCCGTTACAATATCTCCTACTCTACTGTAGATACTTAAGTCCATGAGTACATCTCTTTGGGTTCCGGAGCCCTTAGAAAATGATCTAGAAAGACGATAAGTTACTCTAAAAATCAAAAAACATTCAGCCAAGGAGAGGGAGAGGGAGAGGGAGAGGGAGGGGCTGTCGTGGGGCTTTATATAGCGGTGCGGTTCTCAAGCGGCCTTGGAAGTGGCGTGTTTCAGCGTTGGAGATCTGCTTGAATGGGGTTGATGAGATGGAGGTTGGATCGACGTTAGATTGGGACTGGAATGGGGTTGAATAATAGGGCTTTGATGTGGGATGTTAGTGTTCGCATGGAATGGTGGGGGGTTTGGATCTATTTTAGGCAAGGGAATCGCGCGCCTGCATCCGCGTCTAAACTGTTGAACTGTTGAATAATGGCTAGAGGACAGAGTAGCAAACCTTTGAACGAGGTCTTCTGGTTAATTTCTAGCCATTAAAGTAGACTATACATTATTTATCTAGAATACCCCACCGCTTCTATATCAACACGGTGACAACACCGAACACCGAACATAACCCATAATCTGGTATGCAGCATCTAACGAAGCCATAATGTGGCAAATGCACAGTTAAACCCCAAAACACCTTACAAAATTATCTCATTACCAAAGATATTTCTCACCGGCCCTTCTGCCACGTTACCAACCCTCACTCCCCCTTCAACTCCGACTCCGATTCCCTCTGCGTGCCAACCCCATACCAGGCTCCAACCCACTCGTTCTCTTCGACCTCCGCTTAACCCAAATCATCCACAGCGTCGCCAACAGCGCGGGCAGACCAATTCCAATCCCAACGCCAAGAGAAATTTTATTGCCTTCCTTCTGCAATTTATTATTCTCCTCGGGCGACTTCGGAGACGGCGATTCCGTCGCCTTCGGTACCACCGTCTCGGACTGTGAACCTGAACCCGTGACTACGGCGCTGGTGGCCTTTGATACCCCTGCCTCGGACTGTGAACTTGGATCCGCGACCTCGACGCTGGTGGTGAAGGATTTTGACATGGCGGATGCGGATGCGGATATGAAATGTGTAGCCGTTAGCGCGGAGATGGTGTCTGGGGAACCGGCGCCACATTTGAAAATTAGGTAATCGTTTGCAGCTATGCTAGTCTCGGACCATGCGAAACATTGCGCGGGAGGGTAGTCGGTGTAGAATTTGTGGTTTGAGGTACCGTCTTGGCAGTTCGCGGAGAGGGAGGGGTAGATCTGGTCTACGGAGATTAGGGGAATTAGTCAATGAGTGAGTAGGTTTAACGCTAGGCGACAACTTTATATGTAGAGCTCCCAAACTTGAAATGATAAGAACAAGAGGAAAGACGTATACTAGAAAAAAACCCGACATACACGCTTCTGATTTGTCTTCAAGATAGACCTTAAACACGGAACGAAGATAGCTTGATGGAAGAATCAAGCAGGTGCTCTTTTCCAGAATGTTAGCATCCTAGTTCTGCTCTACCTTGCCGCTGCTGGGACAAGGCTGAGGACCTCTATCGCCGGGAGAATAGGGGAATTGATGGAGGGAGCAGCCAGCTTGAGTTTGGGGGAAATAGACAACAAAGGCTAGTAAAGCCGCTGCCCTTGATAGCAGAAGCCTTGGGTGAGAGGAGGTTCTGAGCGCAAGCATTAGGCGCGAGAGGGTTAGGTATTGCTCCTTAGACATTGGAGCCTTCTTTTAGAAGGCCGCGTTGATTTATACCTCCTAGGTATGCCTGTTTGCTTTTTTTTTATCTTCTGTTCATCATTTAAGTGGTTGGTCTCGAGGGGCTGACTGCGCCCTGGGGGCTGTTCTATTTTCCTTAAATAGATGTTGTTGCATCGTCGCGTAGAACCCCGCCACTGCCTACTTCTTGGATACCTGCAAGCGGAGACAAATCAAAGACTAGGAACCCAATTATATTAACAGAAGACTTAAAGTAGTTAGTTTTCTAGATATAGAGTCTACAATACACAATAGCTAAGGACCTGCAGTTCCTGATCTAAAGTCGTTATTATAATACCGTAAAAACCTGCCAAACTAGTTAAACGCTAGTAGGGGCTATTTGCATAGTAGCAGGGTAGGTTATAAGCAGGCAAATAGCAGCTAATAGCGCCAAGAATACAAAAACCTGTAGATAGAAATGCTCTCTACTATAATATTACAAGCGCTAGCTCTAATTAGTATATATCTATAGTACTATTAATTCTAAGCTTTAACTAAGTATTAATAACTGCACTTTCCTTACTACTTAATTAGAGATAGAGAAGAGGCGCGTAATAGTTAGCTTGTTAGAATATAAGTATACTTGCTATATTTACTAAGTCTTAAAATAAAACAATAAAACAATTAATAATAAACACTTAAAAGTGTTCTAGGTTATAGAAAAGGCTAGATAATAAAATTCTATAGACAAGATTATATATTAAGCAATAACTACAAAGATCTATCTATTATAGAGACTTTGTCTCTCTATATATAAATTAGTAGTTATGTAGTTCTATCTACTAAGAGAAAGCTACTAAGTAGCTTTGTACCTACTAATAGATTTCTATTACATAATCTTATATAGCTCTATTTGCTAAGAGGAAGTTATTTTACGTAATAGTTAGGTTTTATACTATAGAGGCTAGGGTAATTAGTCTATGTGTAATTAGGTAGTATAAGTCTAGTAGTTGCCTAGACTAGATTGTAATATAACTTTTAGTATAATTTAAGCAATTTTACTAAACTTAATATATAGTACTATATTATATAAACTTAGTATTTCTATTTGCTAAGAGAGAGATACTAAAGAGTAATATTATATTAGAGTTTTAGGTAGATAGGTCTAATTAGTCTACGTGTAGTTAGGTAGTATAAGGCAGCAGCTAGAGCTAGCTTAGATTGTAACATTAGCGCTAATAGTAGGCCAAGCCTGTAGCACTAGTTGGTCGAGCTGCAACCTCCGTATTTTGCGACTAGACGAGCACTAGCAGAGCCATAGCCAATGGCGTTGGAGAACTAGTGTCGTTTGCTGTCTCTGCCTATTAGAAATACCGTAGAAGCGCTTCAAAAGTCGATCACGCGCATTTATCGAATTAGATGGAACTAGATCTTCAGCTCTAGGCGGTGGCCACCTCTCAACATATGGGGACCTGTCGCGGTATCGATGTCTTTAAACTCCTTCACGCCAAATCCTTCACAAGGGCAAAAAGATCGCGACAACACTATGTCTCGACCTATACGTGTCCTGTCTCTTGGTACGTAGCGTTGGGCTGTGTAAGCCCCAATATGACGGCTAGCATGTCGTAGATGGAGGCGGAATCTGGGGGATGTCTTCCCTCATAATACTTCAACGCGTCATGGAGATCATCAGGGGTAGAAATAATTTGGCAGATGTTCCGAGGCCATGTGAGTACTTCGACCTAATCGGAGGGACAAGTACTGGCGGGTATGTGAAAATTCCTGGCACCTTCATACTGGTCACGTCTAACAGACGCGTAGACTTATCGCAATTATGCTTGGGAGACTGAGCATGACCGTTAAAGCCTGTATCGCATCTTACGAAGAAATAGCAGAGAAAGCTTTCGTCGCTAAGCGCTTCATCTATCTTCCTGCTCCTCCAAACGGCATCTACTCTGCAACTGCTCTGAAGCAAGCTATTATACGAGTTATACAGAAACAATGCAAGGAAGAAGCTTGTAAGCAGGGAGGATGTTCGCACGCAGAGATGGAATTCCGAGACCCAGACTGCACCAAGACTGTCTTGCTCGCCATCACCAAGAGTGACGTCGATGCGTTGCCGACATTGTTCAAGACTTAAGATCGCTCAAACGAGCTTGCGGGATGTAAGGTATGGGAGGTCGGGCGGGCCACGTCCGCAGCCACGACTTTCTTCAAGTCTATCAAATGCGGTCCGAACGAAATCGAGTACATCGACGCGGGATTCGGATACAATAACCATTGTCAAATACTCTTGGACGAAGCGCGCACTGTATACGGTCTCCCAGACAACTCGCTAACCTTTGTTCTCAGCATTGGCACTGGTCTTGGAGGCCCAGTCAGCGTCCTTGATAGTCGATTTGCAATCATGAAGGCACTCAAGCAAATGGCCACGTCTTCACAGCGAGTTGCCGAGGTCATGGACTCTCGGCTGGAACCTGCAATTTATTACCGCTTCAACGTCATCAAAGGTCTTTCGCTCATTGGCCTTGCGGATTGGAAAATGAAGAGTGAGATTGCAGGCCACACAAGCAACTATTTGAGAAATCGAGCGCGGGTCAGGAGCATTGAAGACTGCGTCAGCAGTTTGAATGGGCCAACTGCAGAACCAGTGCAAGAACAGCCCGAACTGAACGATCAGCCCGTTCCCGCGCCCAAGTTGGTGGAAGATGCTCTACAGCCCGAAGCAGCGTATCCAACCGGACGCATTACGCCTCACCTTTTCGGTAACGTAACTGCCTATAGTGACGTACAGAGGTGGTAGAGGTCTCAACCGTAGCCTGCGTTACGGTTGGTCAGTTTTTCGGCCGTAGTACGGTTCGGTTGTGAGATTTAGTGTGAGATTTGGCGAGGGAGCGGAGGCGGCTGAAATGCCTGTTAGTAGAGCAGATTTAGTGCAGGCTGATTATCGTGTTGGAATTTGCCTGCCGTGTTTGTTAGTAAGGTGGCTGGGAAATGAGTCACGTGTACTGCCCTACACGCTACGTCCCATGCTAGCTCATCCCAGGCTAGCTCATCTCAGGTCAGCTAACTGCCTTTATAGGATTACCCAGAATGTTCTCTATAGGACTACCTCCCTACCCACCACCCGTACCTTTACGCCTCACTTTGACGCGTAGCTTCACGTAACTACGTATCACAAATTCTATCCGTATCGATTGAGCCCTGTACCGGTACTCTAGGTCACTCGTATCGTACAAAAGTACTAGCAAAGTGAGACGCTGCGTAATGAAAGAGGGTGAGCCGTAACGTAGTACGTCAGGTTGGATACGCTGGCCCGAAGAATTAGACAGCGCTGGTGGCGTTCAGTAAGTAAGAGTTCCAAGTTTGATTCATGCCGAAGGTTTCCTAACAACTTGAAAATGGATACAACTACAGTTTATTCCACTCTAGATGCAGCATTCAGTGACATCCCAAATATTTACCTTGCCTTGCCATTCACGTCCAGTGACAGCTATGTTCCGCGTAAAAAAACGAGTAATCTCCTGGCAAAGTATCTTCTATCCGTCATTAATGATGATGCCAATCACCATAGGCGGAGGTTATTGCTATATGGTCTGTCTGGGTCAGGCAAAACAGAGATCGCGCTCCAATTTGCACAAGAGTTCAAGCACAAGTACGTTGGGGTTTTCTAGCTAAGGGGGGCCGAGAACAGCACCAACTTAGATGGAATCCAAAGCATTGCCAAAGCTTTGGGTGTTCATGACATCCACGACCCGGATACCACTCTTCAAAACACACTGGCCTGGTTTGAGGCAGAACATCGCTGGCTATTGATCATCGATAACCCGCACGGATCTTTTCAACCGGGCTCGCTGGGAGACCGGTTTTTGAAGCCTGCGATGAAGGGCCATGTCATGCTGACGAGCAGTAACCGGCAATTTGCCGAAACCATGTGCAGGATTGAAGTGGAGCCGATGACATTCGAGGAAGGTAAAGAACTAATTGCTTCAGTCATCCGCCTCAACTGTGACGAAGATGCCGAAGTTGAATCGCTTCTTGCCGCGCTCGAAGATCAGAACGAACTTGAAAGCCTGTTCGTTAGGCTCGGTGGGCTTGCGCTGGCAATTAAAATCGCGGCGACATATATGTCGATGCACCGTCTAACTCCTCGTCAATACGGAGAATTGTTTGAGACGGAGGGGAAATACCAGCTGGGCCGCCTGTCATTGACATCATTCGATGGCAAGGGCCACCGGAGCGTGATGAAAACATGGTCCATCGCCTTCGAGAAGATTCAGGACACGGACAATCTCGCTGCTCGACTGCTTCTCCTGATGTCGCTCCTGCACAACGAGGCTATCCCTTTCGATCTTTTGAATAGAGCTCTGGCTCGCCAGTAGCAGTGGAGCGCGACGGGCGAATTCGAAGACGTGCCTGCGTCCGAGCAATGGATAGCGGAAGACTTGAAGGAAGTCTTCGAGAGCAAGTCTCGGCTCCGCGATGCTCTGGGTGTCCTCCTCGACCACGGCTTTGTCCGCTACAGCAAAGTTGTCATGGGTAAAGAGGCGAGCTTGCACGTGCATTCCCTTGTCCATTTCTGGGCCGGCGTTCGCCTCGACCAAGAACCGCTTGCTGTGAGAAGCGAGTATCGCGCTTGCGCTATTGGTCTTGTGGGCTCTGCTCTTGTCAAGCAAGACCAGCTACCTCCGTACCTTCCACGCAGATATGTAAGCGAATCTGTTGACGACAAGGGGTTGGGTATCTGGCCCTGGCGACGATATCCGAGGCTGGTGCCGCACGCTCATCGGTGCCTCCGACATGCTCTTGATATCAACTCCCACAAACGAACAATATCGCTGCACTCATTGTCACTCATCCAGTTTCTAGAATACTCGACCCAAACCACAATTCAAAAAGACCGGAAGCTCTCTGTCCAGTTGATTGAGCATATCGAAAGTTCCAAAAACTGTCGGAATGGTTCCTGCGATGCCCGATTCTACTCTGGAAAGCTAACCGCGCTGATATCTGTCCATGCCGGAGTAGCGTCTTGGATGATGGTTACGTGCTGTGCAACAACTGCAAGTCTCTCCACGAAGAAGTTGAAGCTTTCGTAGCTCCGACCGATAGATCGTGTCCCATTCCGGCCTTGCGCCAGGCACTAGTAGACATCCTTGATCAGGACAAGGTGAGGTTCTTGCCGCAGATTTCGAGGTCGTCAACAATGTCTGCTCCGTCACGGAAAGCAACTAACACTTCACTCGAGTCGTTGACGCACTTGGAACCCAAAATTCAGAGCAAAGGTCCACCTTTAATCGTCAAATCCATCGCGAAGGCGTGGGGCCACTACGAAATAGACGACATTTCCAAGAAGGGCAAAAAACTCGCGCAAATCCCAGACCCTTCCGATGACCTATATAACCAGACTGCGAAAAGCTCATGGCTCAACTCGTACATCGCAGCCGCAGAAGACTATCTCCGTGTCCGCAACTTCAATGCCGAAAGCGACTTTAACGCCACCAAGGACGACGAAGACACGCTCGGCTTCTGCGTCCAGGAAGTCATCACCAAGCGGGCAGCGATAGTAGCAGAAGGCTTTAAACAGCTTTGCGGCACATCTTCAGAGGAATTCCTTCTAGCAGCTCAGTGCAGCATTGCCCCTCTTGATGGACCCAATGTGTCACGCACTTTGCAAGATATCGTGTACGCCATCATCCAAAAGCCGACGCACTCCTGGTTTCATGAGCGTTACGTTATTCGCTACGCTAACTCTCTAAAACGGACACAGAGGTACGCAGAGGCTAAGCAGTTTTTATTAGAAGTTCAAGAAGCGTACAAAAAGACCGGCAGGCAACTACAAGCAGTTCAAACACATCCCTTCCTCAACCTAGTAAGGACCGCTTTCTCCAACCCATTATTCACCCACACCAGCCAGTTAGCCAACTAACAGACTCAAGCGGACCCAAACCGACCTAGATTTCCAAATCTTTGTGAAAACACTGACTGGTAAAACCATAACCATCCACATCAAGGACTTCACGACAATCGCAGACCTTAAGATCTTGATCCTAGACAGAGACGGGACACCGCCAGGTCAACAGCGCTTCCTCTTTCTAGGCAAGGAGCTGGAAGACTACCGCCAGTTGTGCGAATATAATATTCACAGGAATTGCACCCTGCACCTCGTCCTCCGCTTTCTCGGTGGCGACGACAGCTCTGACCTAACTCTTTCTCTAAGATTATTTTCTCTCCACTGGTTTAAAGACCAGATACAGAGGGGTTTTAGGAGGAGCGCTCAGAGGCGTCGTAACAATAGAAGACCTATTGTTACGATCCAAGCTAGGCTACAGCGGCTACCTTATACCACCTGACCACACGTGGACCAATGGGACACAAACGACCCTTGGTACCAACAGAAGCACCGACATATCACATGGCATGTTCCTGCTTACTTCAGCAGGAACAACGAAGGACCACGTGACAGGTCCCTGCTTACCTTAGTAGGAACATACACAACTACTAAGAAGTATATAGAGAGACTAGATCTCTATAATAGATAGTTCTTTATAGTTATTGCTTAATATACAACCTTGTCTTTAGAATCTCATTGTCCAGCTTCTTTTACAACCTAGAAGATCTACTTGTGTTACGTATATTGTTGTTCTACTGTCTTATCCTAGGACATAGTAAACCTAACAAGTATACCTTTGTGCTCCTGCAAAGCTAACAATCACGAGCTCTCTCCCATATCCCTAATCAAGTAGTAAGGAAAGAGCGGTCGTTAACAAGTGGCTAGAGCTTTGTAAATCGTTTTTGCTGCCTAGCAGCCTACCTCACCCAATTGGGAAAGGTATTGAACACGTAACTCTGTTGACTCCAAGCCCGGGGTGCGAATAGCATGCCTGGGGTGCGAGTATCATCTACCCTTTTTAAGGTGCGTATATTCTGCTAGCCTAGGGATTCCAGGTTATCCAGGCGCGTTTGTGCCAGGTTTTAGTCCTGTAGAAAACGTGCAGGTGTTACATCTGCCATACTGCCTTCCCTAACGTTTGCGCTGGGAGGCGGGTGGCAAAGGTAGCTTTGTCTGTGTATTCTCGTTCGTTTGCAATAAGTATTAGGCACTGTTTAGATGGTGTCATAAAACTGAAAAGTTGGTGTTTAGTGTAGCTGAAATACGAACAACTGTGGGAGGCTTGTGTAAAATTACTATTAGTTGAAAAAGACGTTAACTGGCAGTGGTCTATCGAACCCCCCCTAACCTTTTTTTATTTATCCCTTAGATCCTCGTGCATGTGGACTAATACCACTTTGATAAAAGATGATTCAGTCATTGCTGAAAATGACTTCCCAGTCAACCCGAGGAAAGGGTGGACACCTTTCACTATGACAGACCCTGTTCTTCTTCATGCAACCTGTTCGTATTCTGCGTAGAGTCTCGCAGCACTGCAAGGGCGCAAGGCCACTCCAGACATGATGTATCACAAGGCAGAATCGATTCGGCTGTTAAATGAAAGTCTTCGCAATCTGAATGACAATGTCCTATCAGATTCAACCACGCTTTCAACTCCCTAGCATTGTGTGAGAGGTATCTTCCTTCCCTCATCTGACAAGCGCCTCAACACTACTGTCCCTGGCTAATGTGGTCCGCTGGCCAAAGAACGCGGTTGAAAGTTACATCATTTGTGGAATTAACTAATCAACGACAATTGGCAATGGGTACTGTCAAACGCGTTCTTACTTATATGGTGCCGTTAGATGTCGACAAGACCAAATGTTTACTAGGGAAAGCAAGAGCTCCCAAAGTCTTTATATTTTACGCAACGGCTAGTAGAAAGAACAAACCTCCACCGAATTCTATAGCATACTACGATCCCGATGGTAGTTCCCAAATATACTCGCTCCTCTGACAGGTGGCGAGCCCAAACCCGCCCTCCGTTCTTTCGTCGGCAACATCAATATCATAGCTCTTTCCCTCCTCAGCAGTATACGAGAACAATTGCCATCCTACTCCATCTTCCTCCCCTCCTGATATCGTCCAAACCACTCAGACTTCCACCCAAGTGTAAATATTCTCCATACCACGAAAGGCACAAACTGCCCCGCTCCATCCAACAACGATTTTCTTAGCATGCCGCCCTCCATCATGAACGCTTGCCATAGTAGCAGTGGAATATACAAAAGCTCAAAGACCAGTATGACGAAATATAGTATCTGACGAGATTCGATCGCATTCTTGGTGTTGGGTATAAAGAGGGCAACGGTGGCGCCGACGAGGACGTTCGTAGCACCAAATTGCTGAGCAGATTGTAGTGCTGTTGTCGTGACTTGAGCAGCAGCAGCTCCCATTGTGTGGAGCAAATAGTGGCGTGGAAAGAACATGTAATAGGTACCCACACCAACTGTGACAAGGGACTCGAAAGCAAGGGCGACGCGGATGATGTTGCCTGGAGCAGAAGGATCGACTCCTTGGAGGGAAGATGCGGTAGGTGACATCTTTTGCTGATGATGAGCTGGTGCGCACAAGATGTTTAGGCAGAGGCTCCAAAGTACACAAGAAGTTGCGATGATAGAAATTTTCTGACCTCACTTACTCGCCTTTATATGTTATCCTCTTAGAAGACCGCACCTGAGATAGCCCTCAATATGGCGGCATTTGGGTATTTATGCCAAGACTCGACGCCAAGTATGGCCAAGCCGCCACCATAACGTTATGCTTAACCCGAAAGGGGAAAGGCGCATTTAATAAGTGTGTTGTCAAAGTTTAATTTCTGGCCGTTTCACCGTTTCATATAATCCTCATCATGCGCTCACTTGAACTTCGCCTTCGCAGATTTGACATAACGAGAAGCACAATGTCATCCCAACAAATCTCTGTTCCGCATGGCCCGGACCGGCAGCGAATTCTCAATGTGCTCGCCCAGCGGAGATACCGTAAAGAATCCATGCATATGACTTGCTATCTCGTACTCACTCTGTTTAGGTCAGCGTAAGCGGGAGCGGTTGCAATCTCTGGAAACGAGACTTGACGCCAGACTAGGCGGTACGAACCCAATGAATGCTTCCGGTGGGGAGATACCGGTACAGCTTCAGCACCCAATACAGCCTCCGCTTCTGAGGCCAGGTAACCCTGGCACGCCCAATGACCCTCTCTATGATCTGTTTCCAGATTTTATGACTGGAGCTTATAACGCGTCCTGTATGTGCCTTGCGCCGTATGAGTCGGTGTGTAACACGTTAGAAAGTTCGTCATCACATGTGAGGGATCAATTCGGGATCAACACCCTTCTACCTTATGGTATGCCCTGGCAATTCTAAATTCACACTTCCTACTGTAGTTGTGCTTACTGGATTGTTCTGTAGGCAGTACTTCTCTAAGCGTTACGTCAACGTCTGATTCCCACTTATCAGCAGAACTTCAAGATCTTGAAATTTCCCAGTTCACATTCCCATCAGAGCATGCAATTGATATTCCAACTCTCAAAACTATGGAGGTCTCACTTCGGATTGCACACATGCTTGGACTTGCGGACGAGTTGTTAGACCTCACTATAAGCCGGGTCCTAGACGTGTCGAAAATTTCAGTCCCCTTAGAAGACTTACCCGAAAACTTACGCCCAACGGAAGCACAGCTCTTATTGCCACACTATCCAGTAATAGACGTTCTTCCTTGGCCATCGGTACGGACAAGACTCATTTGTCTTTTCAGTCAGCCTGACCAGCTTAGACCGCCAATCGCGAGAGGCCCCATGGCTATTATGCGGCTAATGCATGGTCTTGATGACGATACGGAGGGACTCCGCGTTACATTAGATATAAATGGACATGGATATGATGGAAAGAGCTGGGAAATTGGACAGGCTATCCTCAAAGACTGGTGGTGGGCACTGGATCCTGAGATCGTCTCTAATTCAAACCGACTAAGGTACATAAGAGGGGCCCCCAAATTGCAGCTTTCAATACCATAAGAAGAACACTAGTAGTAAAATCATCATAACTAGCGCTATTTGTTTATGGTGTTATTGGTAGAGATACTAGTTTATTGAAAGAGGAGTTAGAAGGTTAGATCTTAAGACAAGGGAGTGTAGAATAGCTAAAAACCTTACATAATGTTACGATCCAAGCTAGCTCCGGCTGCTGCCTTATACCACCTAACCACACGTGGACCAATCACCCACACCAGCCCCCAACACGTCACATAACATGGCTCTCCCTTGGCCGACAGAGCTATACAGACTACCAAAAAATATATAGAGAGGCAGGGCCTCTGTGATAGATAGGTTTTTGTAGTTATTGCTTAATATGCAACCTTGTCTTTAGAACCTTATTGTCTAGCCTCTTCTGCAACCTAGAAGACTCTTAAGTGTCTGTGATTAATTGTTCTATTGTCTTATCCTAAGACCTTAGTAAACATAGCAAGTATCCCTGTGTTCTAACAAGGCTAACTATTACGCGCTTCCCCGACTTTCTCTAATCAAGTAAGACCCTAGAGGCAGGACGTTAACACCTAGTAGCAATAGTTGCTAATGCTAGAGCACTGTTAACTAAATGTTATATAACTGATTTTTTTTTTAGTGTAGAGCAAAAATAGCGAATTAACTAATTGTGTAATTAGCTAGCTAGCTGCTAGATGTTTATCTAGATTAGGTAAAAAACTAAGAGTTAAATTTTCCTAACGTAGTTCTTTGTAGTTAACAATTATTACCTAATATACAACTTTGTATTTAGAATCTAATTGTCTAGCCTCTCTTGTAACCTAAAAAACTTTTAAATACTTATTATTAATTATTTTATTATTTTATACTAAAACTCTAGTACGTATAGCAAATCTTTACAGCAGTATCTATACAGCATGAAAAAATGACTTGATTTACTCCTTCTAATTAACCTAGCTTCTATTTTGTTCCCTTTTGCTCCTCTCCTTTGCTTTCTGTCTACGCTTTGTCTACTAGTTATCTTAATACCTATTAGAGGATATTGACGTAAAGCAACAGCTTTTCCTCCTAGTACTAGCCCTCCTACCTTGCACGAGGTATAGTAGTCCTTCTAGTACCTAGATAACTTCTTGTAGGCCTGCAATCTCTACTTTAGCCTGTACAACAGCGTAAGCTGCTTGTTCAATAATGTAAAATTGCTGTCGTTAATAGTAGGTGTGTTAATGTGCATTCTAAATCTAAGGATAAGAAGCTTAACTCTTACACTGCGGTGTTGCTAGTTAAGGTCTATAAGCTAAGGGCTTAAACACAGCCACTATAGACCTTTAGCTTAATAGAGTTATTTCTAGTGCTTTGGTTTCTGTCGCGCAGGCTGCTCAGTGGGCAGCATAATGTGGCCATGACGTCGCGGTGTCGTAGTAGTAGTGGTAGTAGTAGTAGTGGTAGTGGTAGTAGTGGTAGTAGTAGTAGTGGTAGTAGTAGTAGTGGTAGTAGTAGTAGTGGTAGTAGTAGTAGTGGTAGTAGTAGTAGTGTGTGCTTTGTGCTTTGAATTTTCCTTCCTTTTCTTTATCAGGCACCTGTGGCTACATGGCTTCTACTTGGTTTCCCCATTGCCAGTTTGGTCGGTTGTTAAGACATGCGAACTATAGTTGAGTTTTATTATAGTACTTTTGCCTAGGTGTTGGCTAAGCTTGCACCTATCTATTACGTCGCAATGTGAACTGGTCCTTGTTCTAGCGATACTTGTTGCTAGGTA